>JALDQB020000102.1:0-166185 GCA_024416835.2 Perccottus glenii
GTTTGAACTCATGACCTTCTTGCTGTGCATGTCTACCACTCTTCAAACATCCAATATTTTAACCATTATTCATTATATTTGCATCGCCCTGAGCAGGTAACGGCTTTATGGACAGGTGCCATAAATAATAGTAAGAATTATTGCCTTATTTCCAGCAAAAGTACAGAATCATAATCCAAAAGACAAGGTGGAAACGAGGCTAAGGTCAGAGCACACTATAAATCCAATACACTAAACACGAGGAATATACTTTAAGTTCAGTCCAAATAAACTCCATAAAAATGAGCAGCGACCTCACACGAAGAGTGAAGACAATCTGTCCCTGAACAGGTGACAACACACAGACTATAAAGGAAACACAACGAGGCACAGGTGGAGCACATTACGGGCGGAGCAGGTAATCACACTGGAGGGAAAGACACAAGGGCAGGAAGTCAATCTGACAGACAGACAGGGGTCTGACACTTCACAATAAGACACAGGAAATAAAAGACACTACATAAACAGACTGACTAACACAGAACACGAGGTTAATAATAATAATAATAATGGATTGGATTTATATTGCGCTTTTCTCCTGAGGGACCAAGGGACTCAAAGCGCTTACAGTCTGTCCATTATTCATTCATACACAGTCACACTGGTGATGGTAAGCTACAACTGTAGCCACAGATGCCCTGGGGCAGACACTGGCAACCATTTTGCGCCTACGGCCTCTCCGACCATCACCACATACATTCACGCAACATTCTTACACATTCATACAAGGCAATGTGGGTTAAGTGTCTTGCCCAAGGACACAACGACAGTATGATTTTGTGGGCAGAGCGGGAATCGAACCCACTACCTTCCGGTTGAAAGACGACTGCTCTACCACTGAGCCACTGCCACCCACGAGGTTGGGACGTGACAGTATCATTGAGCCACTCTGGAGAGATCTCAAACGTGCAGTTCATGCAAGACAGACCAAGAATTTACAGGAACTGGAGGCTTTTTACCAAAAAGAATGAAATGAAAGAAAGGTTTTTGTGTTATTATTAATATTCTTTAAAAAAAATGGCTAAAAAAATTACAGATTCTGCCAGAGTCTGTAAACTTCTGAGCACAACTGTACATTTACAAAGGTCCAAGTGATTAGAAAGAACTTTATTGTCTTTGTGAAATGTAGATGAGGTTTTTCACTGTGACGTGTCACGTGTGTTTGTGTGTGTGTGTGTGTGTGTGTGTGTGTGTGTGGGGGGGCAGTAATTGTCTGTGAGGGGTTGTCATTTAGAAACAAATATGTCCCCCTCCATAACTTAACACTAAGTCACAGTTTCAAAATATGTCTCCTGCAGGTGTTCAGATTGTGTCGGAGAAGAGTCTAGAGAAGATTAAAGAGGAGCCAGAGGAAGAGCAGCTGCAAGAGTTCCCTCCTGTCTCTGTGAAAAGTGAAGATGATGAAGACAAGTCCTCTGTGCTTCATCAAAGACCAACTGAGGAGAACAGAGAGAATGAGTGAAAAGAAAAGGTTTTGTGTTATCACCTTTCACAGATATAAAGCACAATGTGCTTTACAAAGTGCAACAATTTCAATAAAACAACAATAAAATGTATATAAAAACTTCATGTGTTGTAAACATGTTCAACAAATCACCTTGTACCATTGTTGCATGTCTGATTTGTTTCATTCTTGTAAGAATTAAAGCGGTCTTCCATTTCTAAATTTACCATGTACGGTCTCCGTCGTCTCGTTTGTGATCCAACCCAATAATGATTTGAACATTATCTACAGATCTATCTATCTGTGGTGGTGGGGGGGCTCTAGGGCACAGGTAATATGTATTCAAGTAACTGTAGCTTCAGGAGAGTCTTCTTGACAGAGCACTGGGGTCTGTGTGAGGGTGTAGGTGAGCCATAGATCGAGAGGCAGGGGGACATTTCTTTCATCTCTTGACAAATACTAAGAGAGTTGACAAAATATGCATTTATTCCTTCATTTCTTAGCTCCAGTCCAAACTGGTTGTATATATTTATAGTATATATGTTATATTTACACTGACTGTGTTCTATGGTTTAAATGTCTCCTTCAGACGCTCTCAAGGCTGGATGGGAACTTCAAATCTAAACTATATTTAATGTCCTCCACCATTTTACCTTGTATTCTTTTGTCAAGAGTAATATTGGGTAATAGCCCAAACAGGAGAACCTGTCCAGCTGAAAAAAGACAAAACATGAATGAAATCATTTCAAATAAAGGATAAAAAGACATTATTTGCTCAGCAGCTTAAGGGACTTTTCCTGCTGCTTGTTCCCATTACCATTTTCTTTTTTATGTTTGTCCTTCCACTCCTGTGCCTCTAAAAATGTTGTCCTGGCTTCAACCAGGCGTTGCTTGTGAGGCTGCACCTGGACACATTGAGGGCACTTTTTACATGTTACCCCAAAGCTGCATTGGCAGTTGAGGCAAGTGTTTTTTGTTGAGCCTGGCAATGTTTAATGAGTGACAAATAAATACAGTGATTAATCAAAAGTGATGCTAATATATTCGGGACGGAGTGGCTCAGTGGTAGAGCAGTCGTCCTATAACCGGAAGGTTGCCGGTTCGATTCCCACTCTGCCCTGTTTATACTTTCGTTGTGTCCTTGGGCAAGACACTTAATCCACCTTGCCTCCAGTGTCCGTAGCACTGGTGTATGAATGTGTGTGACTGTAGAGGTGTGTTTGGTGGTGGTAGGAGAAGGTTGAGCGCTGTTTGTATGGCAGCCCCCATCTCTGTCTGCCCCAGGTGTGAATGTGTGTGAATGGGGTGAGTGGAAGCACGATGTAAAGCGCTTTGGGTGCCCGAGAAGGGTGCAAAAAAGCGCTACATAAATGCATGCCATTTACATTTACCATATACAGTGTCTTGAAAAAGTATTTCTAGCCATTTTCTCTGTGTGACCCTGGGTCTGTGTGCCTCCAGATTTGGTCATGACTTCCTGTTCTCTGCTCAAACACAGAATTTGACCTATATTTTAACTCCCTGTTTCTAGACCTGTTCAGTTTTAAACTCTTGGTTCTCGTTGAACTAAACACATTTTGTTCTTTTACACTTTTAAAACTGTTCACTTTTAACATTCTTAAGTATTTTATTTCTCATTTTTAATTCTTTTTAAGTCTTTTAACACAGTGTCCTTGTGGATTTGTGTCTTCCTTGGTCCTTGAAGTTGCACTTATCTTCTGCGTTCACTACACCAGGTTTGGATTTGTTTGGTTTGATCCAAACTTACTCAACTCTGAGTTTGTTCAACTCTCTTCGTGCAACAGCCTCAGGATCCTTCCTTCAGAGGCAGCTCCAGATTCAGGTCTGAAGTCAAGGCTAGAGTCCAACTCCACATGAGCGTCTTTTGGAACAGGCTTCAAGTGGCCGAGCTGCAGCTTCAAAAGCCCCGCCCCCTTTTTCAATCCAAATAAAATGACACTTTTAATGGAAATGTTTTCTTTCTTTAAGTTGTGTTTATTCTAAGCAGTTGTGAACAGTTGAATTAGTGACATAAACATCTGTCTTTTCTGATGAATGCAGTGTGTTGTGTTTAAGTGATTTAGAAAAGCTCAGATCATATTTGACACATTTATTTACAGCTCAACTTAATATAGTCTCAGTAAATGGTGACGACAACTGAGTTAAAACCAACACCAACTGAAAACTCAACTGTGTCATTTATGACACAAACAATATGACAATAGAATATTTCCATTGATAGAACAAACATACACTTGGATTTAAACTGAAAACCTCCGTCTCTAAGCACTTCCTCTTGTATTGGACTTATTCTACAAAGACTCGTGGTGCATTGTGGGAAGGTGATGAGTTCAGCTGAAGTGCTTTTCTACATTTTGGGGACAATATAGTGGTTTTGTAAGACGTCCCACATGTCCATAAATCCCAATAATAACAGGTTCCACATGAACAGCAGCAGGAATGAGTCCGTTACTGTGGAGTGTTTTTCATTTCACTTTATTGTCATTTCTCACAGGATTTCAAATCACATTTATCTCTGTCATATTTCAAATCCACCTTTATATTAATGAAGTGTACAGAAGCACTTGTCGAAGTCAAGGCTAGAGCTGTGATTGATCCTTCTCTACAAACACAATGAGACCAACATGAGATTGATGTCATCAGTTTGTTTCTGTGTGGGATCTGTCTCTGTCAAAGAAACTGGAAAAGAACTGTTCCTCTGTTTTATCCAATCAGACCAGCTCAAACTAAAAATACAAAGTCCATCTCTCCACCACGGCACCAGTGAAATTTGGTGTGCCACAAGGGTCTGTGCTTGGTCCCATACTTTTTTCACTATATGTTAAACCATTGGGACAAATCATCAGAAGTTATGGAGTAAACTTCCACTGTTATGCCGATGATACACAGCTGTATCTACCAATAAAAGCGAATAATACTACTGACATCAAGCGTCTAGAGGCCTGTCTCGTTTCAATTAAAACATGAATGTCTCAAAACTTCCTCCATTTGAACTCAGATAAAACAGAGCTCTTGTTAATTGGTCCTGCCAGTCATCGGCACAAGTTCAACAATCTTACTGTCTCGATCAACAATTGTGTGTTAAGACACGGCAACACTGTGAGGAACCCTTGGTGTCATTTTGACTCCACACTATCACTGCAGCAGCACATTGGTGAGGTCACTAAACTAGGCTTTTTCACTTGAGGAATATCTCAAAAATTCGCTCCTGCCTCTCTTTAGCTGATGCTGAAATTCTCATTCATGCATTTGTCACATCCAGGCTGGACTACTACAATGCGTTATTCTCTGGACTGCCGAGGAAAAGTACTCACAGACTACAAATGGTCCAAAATACAGCCGCCAGACTTTTAACAAAGACCAGGAAGTTTGATCACATTACTCCGGTCCTGGCTTCATTACATTGGCTTCCTATTCATGTTAGAGCAGATTTCAAAGTTCTCCTGTTAACATATAAAATCCTTTGTGGACAGCGCCCTCTTACCTATCTGACCTCATCACCCGGTATACTCCAGCTTGTACCCTTCGCCCTTGCTGGCTACAGAGCCTTTTCTTATAGAGCCCCATTTTTATGGAAGGTGCCATTTTTATGGAAGGTGCTCACGGTGGCGAGCTGACTCTGTTGAAGTTTTCAAAAGCAAACTCAAAACATACTTATTTCACCAAACATATGGAGACTAATTGATCATAGGTATACGTTTACACTGGTTGTAGCTGCGCCCCCTGAGGTTTCTCTTTTTCCCGGCTGGGTTTTGGAGTTTTTCCTCTAAACCTGTTGCACACTGATGTGATGACTAGTTATAGTAGTGCTAGTAAGCCTATTTAGAGTGCGGATTAATTCAGGTAAGACTGTGTGTAGACATTTTATTATGTGTGTTACGAGGTGGTCCATAAAATTTTTGATTACAAATAGTGGTCCACACACACAAAAGTTTGAAAAACCCTGGTCTAGTGCAGTCTGTGAAGCCCTTTGAGGCGACTGTTGGTGTGATATTGGGCTATACAAAAATAAATGTCTTGTCTTGTCTTGTCATCTCTGATCATTGAAGTGTGTTTGGAGTCTTTTCTAATCTTTTCTAACATGTGTGAGTGTGTGAGGTCAGGTAGACTGGACTATCTGATCAGCAGTGAGGATGTTTCTCTACAAGAGGACACTCTCAGTCCCACAGAGTTAACAACGACACTGAGGAGTCAACAGACCAGAGCCCAAACCCAGGAAACAGAGTCTGAGTGAATGTGATAATGAAGGTGTGGAGGTGGATCAGTTGGTCAGAAAAGACTGTGTAGAAGGACAGAGAGCCAGCAGGACAGTCCACATACACTGCTACTGTCCCAGAAGAGGACCAGGAGGAGTGAGGAGGAGTTTGTTTGTCATTATGATAAACATAGTAACCACCTTCAGAGCAGTTCAGACTCCAGGACTGATCGTTGAGTCCAAACACACAGTCATCACTGTATTCTTTCCTTCCAATTCCTCTGTAAGACACTGATATATCAACCCATCCGCTCCACTGGACCTCCCAGTAACAGCGACCAGTCAGACCAGTCGAACACAGCAGCTGTTCCCAGTTCTCAAATCTGTCCTGATGATCTGGATATGGCTGCCCCTCTTCCACAAATGTCACCTTCTTGTTGTTGTCAGACAGTTTAAGGCGTCTGTGAGCTGTGTTTGGATCCAGTGTGAGTTCACAGAAATCTGATGGAGAGAAGACACAATACAGCTGCAGTTAGTCCTCTGTCCTCTCTGAACACATGAGATTAACACAAATGTACAAGATTCACAACACAACTACAAGATTCTGTTTGATGGAAAAGTCATATTAGAAGAAACACTTGTGTTTGGAGGAGCTTTAAACTCTTCTTCTACTGTTTATTGCTGTAGGACATAAAGCAGCTCCTAAAGCTCCAGCCTCTGACGTCACTACACAGGAGTTTATTCACTTCTCTGTGCTTCATGGAAATGTACATCAGTCACATTTCTTTGACACATTTGACTCCAATAGTTGTTCTATTCTCTGGAAACACAGGAACAAAGTTGGTTGAAGCTGCAGCAGTCGTTCTGATGGTGCTTGGTGCAGACAGTGGCTGAGAGCATGTGGCTCTGTGTTGCAGGAGATTGTTCACAGCTGCTGTCATTTTGCCAGTGTTTGTGTGATATCTGCTGTTGTTCTAGTGATGAGGAGGACTGACAGCAGAGGCACAGCTCAGAGGAGAACAGCTTATTGTCTCCAGAAGAATCCTTCACGTGACTCTTCCTACATGTTTGATCAAAAAGGTTAGTGCAGTTAAACAGCTCCAAACTGGACTCTTTAGGAGCTCCTTTAATAAGAACTCTAGAGTCAGTTCTGACACCTGTGGACTACACAGTAAAAGGTCACTGCTGTCCAAGGCTCAGGAAAGAGTTAAGGCACAATCACACATCAATGAGCTCCATGACACAGGTTTTTATACAGGCCTTCTCCTTCCCATAATGCCATGTTTCTCGGAATAAACTAAGCACCAGCATCGTCCTGGCTCTTTTCTATGTGTCTGATAGATTTAACACTAAGGACCTATGGCTTACTCTCAAAAGCCACAAGACAATAAGCATCCTTACAGCTTCTCAAACAAAGTAAAAGTATGTCTCACACAGCCATGAGCTTCAGAACAGTGTTGATTATGACACTGATTATTAATAGATGCGTTAAAAACAGAGTTGATTCCATTTAAAGAGCTGTTGTCTGGCTCAGATCTAAATATTCATCTGTTCTGAGGCAAATACATACATCTCTGTGAGACAGTCTTTATCACAAATGTTTCAATCAGATCTGGTTCTGACTAAAACCTCAAACAGACACATTCACTTTTATTGTGACGTGTGTAAACGTGCCTTTATTTGATTTCTCTCATTTTGTCCAACAGCGCTGTGCTCTGGTATCGATAAGTCACTGACACAGCTTTAATCCAACACATTTTCTAAGGTGTGTTCCTGCTGCATTGAGGCTTGTGTTCAGGTCTAAAGACACACTGGGGTGAGTGTGGAGAGCAGCCCCTAACTCTGCTACAGACACACTCTCATACAGCTCCAGCTTATACAGGTGTCTGCAGGCCTCTATGAGTCTGAGTCACACTAACTCTGCAACAAACTACTGCTGCATCACTTTTACAACCATCACTGTCTCAGAGTCACACACACACACTTTTCAGGTCAATGTGGAAAATAAATGACTTTTGTCCCTGAATTTGTGTCTGGCTCAGAGTTTGGACAGAGACAGATCCCATTGTAAGTCCAGTAAGTCCAGTAATGAATAGGGTTTGTCTGAGTGAACAAAAGGTCAGGCTCAGTGACACATCAATGACAGCATTTACAATCATTACTTCTCTGAGAAAAAACTCACTTTACATCAAGTGGAAGAGAAGAAACATCT
This sequence comes from Perccottus glenii, assembly GCA_024416835.2. NCBI lineage: Eukaryota > Metazoa > Chordata > Actinopteri > Gobiiformes > Odontobutidae > Perccottus > Perccottus glenii. Next base: position 7,912 of record JALDQB020000102.1, read on the forward strand.
GCAGTTTGTACAAAAAGACAAACTGAGCTTCTCCAATATTTCTGAAGCTTTGAAATCTTTCTGTGAGTTTAGAGCAAAGCCTGTGGTTCAGAGATGTCTTGGTCTAAATCAATGAGACTGTCACACTTACACTTCCTGAGACCTGGCCTGATCCAGTGGACTCCAGCAGGATCCAGTCTGAAGGAAAACAGAGACATTACATCAGTCTGATCCACACAAGCTTTTCTTTTCAATCTCATTGTTCCTCCTGAAGCACTCTTTGAGCCTCATTTATCAAACATGTGTTCTCTGACATTTATCAATCTGAACTTCAGCAGAAGTTCACTCAGATCACATGCAGCTCTGAGTTCCAGTCAATTTAACACAGTTTTACAGGATTTTACACTAAACTCTAATTAAACTTATACAATTCACTTCAGTGAATAGGTTTTTGTTTATTTGGGTTAACAAAGGAATCTCTTCATTAGCCTCATGATGTTGGAGTTTCCATCAGACAAACATGTTTTCCTCTAACCTTGTGTCACACATGGATTGAACACAGTATTGTTGCCTTAAAAACACAGAGTCATACAGACCTCTTTCTGAGCCACTTTCAACCATATCAAGCTTAGGTCAATCACATGCAAACAGCCAATCAGAGAGCAGGATTTGAAGAGAGGCAGACTCAGGAATAAGTTTGCTCTAGCAACATTTTGATTGAGTAATGCCTTTGTGGGATTGGGTGCCTTCATGTTTTGAAATTGATGTAGTGACTTTTGACATTTATATATTCCTTCACTTACTAATGCATAATTTTAAATATTTTTGACAAATATCCTACAAGCAAAACTAAGAAGTTAAACAGAAACTAAGAAGTTAAACAGTTAAAAGTTAAACAGAAACCGGTCAATAAAAACACTAAACGAAGATCTCAAAAACAGAAGTGGGATTCAGTTTATGTTGAAGATGTAAACGGAGCATATCACTCCTTTATGGAGAAGAAAACTGTACAAAAAAAAAACTGTTTTATTTTGTTATGGAAGGAATATTCAAGAAGTAACAAAGGTGTTAAACAAAGAGCTTGAAAAAGTAAAACAATTGTTTGATATAAATAAATTAATGCTCAATATAAAAAAAAAAACTTAAAAACTTTAATTAGTATTTATTTATTTATTATTATTTATTTATTATTCATTGACAAAAATATTTTTTTATAATAAAACACTTCAAATAAATCTGAACTACTTACTCTGTACAGTTTCATGATTGTGTCATATTTAACACTGTGTAGGAATTTGGGGGTTGACAAACCAAACTTACTTAAAGACTATATTTATTTTACAAAAAAGAGCTCTAAAAGTGATCAGTAATTGTCGGTAAGAGATCCATCAAACCCATTGTTTGTAAAATGTAAAGTTCTAAAATTCAATAATTTAGTTGATCTCAGTATTATTTAAATTATTTATAAAACTTAAAACAACCAACTCCAAAAAAAAAACATCTAAAAAATGTTCTCCAGCGCCCCCTACAAACTTATAATGGGACCCAAGAATTTAGTTTGTCATAGAGACATGAAATTTGGTCACACATCTCTTATGTCATGGCAATGACAACCACCCCTATCTATAAATGTGTTGCCATAGCAACGTCCCAAATATGTGGAAAAAGTCAATGGGAAGTGAAAATTTTAGTTTGTCGTAGGCAAATGAAACTTGGTACACACATCCAGCATGGGCTTATGAACAGAAAAGTCAATGGGGACCACACCCTATCACACACGGGAAGGCGGACATTTTGAATTGAAGATGTGAACCGACTGAGAATACTCCTCTCTTTTAAAAAAACAACAAAAAATAGCTGTTTCATTCCACAGACACCAAACTTGGGCAAAATGAGCTAAACACATGTGTGTTCAATAGACAGGCGTTTTTCTTGACGTTTTTGCTCAAGTTATATATTTTTTTAATTATAATTTTTCTGTAAAATGATCCTCAATTTGACCCAGTAAACGTGCAAAAAAAAGTCAAATTTATTGGCCCCAAAATTCAAGCCCGGCAAAAAATGTATTTATTTGAAGTCCCTGAGGAAAACGAATTAAAAATGACTCAGTGGCGCCCCCTGGAAAATGAAAATACATTGTGCCAATGGAAAGTGAAAGTCAATCTTTTCAAATGTAGAAATACAAAACTTGGTACATCCATAGGACACCTCAGGGCAAACAGAAAAGTTTATTACAGCTACACCCTAAACTCAACAGGAAGTCTACTATGTTAGGTTGAATGCGTGACCACCTAAATTGCACCCCTTGTGCTAAAGGCTTTTCATCTAAACAGCTCCAAATTTGGTGAGTATCATTTAGACACGTGTGCCAAAAAAGTTATCAATTTGTTTTTTGATACATTTGAGGCTGTGGTCGTAATGAGTCTGTGAAGAGGCAGCCATTTCTTTGGCTAAAAAATGCCATTTCCCAATTGCCAGGATCCTTCCTTTGGAGGAGGACCCTCCAGAGCCAATGCTAGAGTCTTAGAAAACTCGTTTGGAACTTGTAAACTTGTACTTTTAGACAAGTAATATTTACATTTTGCCTTTTAAACAGGGGGTGCAGCGATTCCTGAGTCATCTCAAATCTCCAGCCAGTACTTTGTTTTCTCGCCTTAGCCCAAGCATAATCTATTATTTTCAAAGGTTCAGACAGCTCCCAGGAAAACCAGGGATTGTGGAGACCTTTAACTCTAAATTACAAGGTGGTGTAGCAGGTCCCAGCAGTAGCACAGGCCCGGTTATTTGACATTACCGTGAAGTTTACGCTTTAAGGCACGAAATGCAATCCTCCGAGTGCATGTGTCCCCCGGTCTCAAGGAGGCGAGGGCCTTTGTTGAAAAGGCTGCTTTCTGATAACCACACTAGCCCTTTAAGGGCGGAGCTTGAGGCTGCCGGTGTGCTGTGTAAGCTTGAAGCAAGAGGAAACGAGACGATGCGGAGAGATTGGCAAGAGTATGCAGTCTAAAGTTTAGTTTAAGTAAAGTTTATCCGAAAGTTCACGGGTTGTTTGATTCCCCACATTGAAGCTGTGCGTGAAAAGCAAGTAAGTTATATTATGAGACATGTGCTAGTATATATGGCTGGTAGACTTGTTGGTGTTAATTGATGTTTAATGTAGCATGGCTCAGAGCACGTGTATTTCCGTGGGGAATGTGTTTACGTCGTAGCATTACTTTGACATTGTTTTTAGTTAAATTAATCAGTGTTCAAGTTATTTAGTTATTCATTTATGTCTTTAAATTGTATTTCAGAACCACACTGACTTCAAATAGCAAAGAAAGAGATCCATGTAAAGGGATTCAAATCATCTTCATTAAAGCCAACACTAAACTATAATTGACTGTTTATTTGGAATTCTAATCAGATCCACAACAGTGTTTTGAGCTTTCCAAACCAGAACAATTAGAACACAAACTTTTAATGGTCCTTCGAGCCGGATTTGCAAATCACTGTTTAAAGATGCATAACCAAGAGTCAGTGGCAAGAGACACTAGACCAAAGCACGTGTTTCAGTGCCATCTCACCTGTCTGATTATGACCTCAGCGGACCCGGGTTTCAGAGACAATTCCGGATACCAGTTACTGGAGCAGCAGTGGAGCCACCAGGATCACAGCAGCAATCCAGATCTGAATCACCGATTAGCCAGTCTCCACAGGACATAGCTGACATTAAAGAGGTAGAGGAGCAAAGATATGAGCCGAGCCATCAATTGGAGCAGGTCCCCAGGGTGCAACAGTCCAACCAAGTTCCAGAACTTGTTGCTGCCCTTAAAGAGATGCGTCAAGAGAATGTTGAGCTCGAAAACAGTTCCAGAGTCTGATGGATGCCTTTCAAGCGTCAGTCCAACCCCAACCAGCAGCCCATCAGTCTCTACCTCAGCCTCTACCTCCAAGTGAATACAGCAGTGGATTTGGTAGGTGTTATCCAACCCCAGCCAGAGCTCCAGTCGCTACCCGGCTCAACGAGATCCATATAATCAGACATCCAGCACCGGGAACAACCTGGCTCACGAGTTCTCCCATCTTAGAGTTTCCCATCCATCCTATAGGGACATGCCTTATTCCACATACTATGCAGCTACACCCCAGCAGAGTGTTCCTCGTGCAGGCCTGTACGGACAGAGATGTCAAGCACACTCAAGCCAAGTCGACAACACACCATATGGAGCAGCATATTCAAGTAGAGATCATTCACCAGCACACCCACCCTATCCCGTACCACAGAGAGCTGTCGTATCGGGACCTAAAGCCTACAGTGCCCTACCTCACCTCACCAAACCCAAGGGAGTTTGCATGAAGATTGCTTTGGAGAATCTGTTACCTGTAGATGCCACAGAGCGATATAAGTACCAAATCCTTACAGACCACCTTAAGTGTGAGGAAGCCTCACTCATGACTCCTATTGCAACTCCAGTTATCCCTACACAGACACAATGCTTGCTCTTACTAAGATGTATGGACAGCCCCACAAGCTCGCTGTGCAACGCATTGCAGAGTTAATGGATGGTCCAAACATACGCAGTGGTGATATCAGGAACTTTCGTCTGTTTGCCCTCAATGCGCTCACTAGTCGGAATGTTAGATCAGCTGGGGCAAAGAGGCCAAGTAGAGCTATCCTGCGGCTCTCACGTTTCGAGGCTGTTAAGTAAGTTACCACATGAGCTCAATGCCAGCTTTAAGAGGTTCATCCACCCACTCAGAGTCACCATCCCTACACTCATAGACTTTGCTGATTGGCTTGAATATGAGCTTGAAGTGCAGGAAGACAGTGCTATGACCATCAAGAGAGGAGTCATATCAGTACAAAAAGGGTGATACCAAGCGTACTTCCAAACACACAAGTAAGTCTGCTACTATCCTCCTGGGCACAGAGAAATCCTCAGGATTCAGTACCACAGTAGCACCCACTGCACCCCAGCTTTCAATCATCAAGTCTAAAATAGGGAGAAGGGAAAGGCCTACTGTCCCTATTGTGAGAATGACAAACACTTCCTGAACAACTGCGCTAACTTTAATGACCTAAGTAAAGAACAAAAGGTGGCATGGATTAAAGTGAATAACAAGTGCTGGCGTTGTGGTCGCAATCACCAAGCGGCAAAGTGTACACTCAAAACTCCCTGTAAAATATGCACCAAGAGACATCTGCTTATTCTGCATGAAGTGAATGAGAGAAGTGAAGAGGCTCAACAGGCGCCAACGCCATCCTACGGAGAGAGTTGTCTTGTTAGCACCGCCCACAAAGTACTGTACGTTGACCGCCCAATCTACAACTGCAAGGTGTTTCTGAAGATCAGTAAAGTCTTCCTGAGAAATGGCGACAAGTCTCTGGAGACGTATGCTATCTTAGATGACGGATCCGAACGGACAATACTCCTCCAGTCTGCAGCCAGGCTGTTGGGTCTCAAAGGCAGTACAGAGGTGTTGACTCTTCGTACAGTCAGACCTGAAGTGGAGAAGCTTCACGGGGCGGCTGTATCTTTTACTATTACTCCTGTCGCACACCCAGACAAGACCTACAAAATACAGAATGCATTTACAGCTGAGCAACTGAGTTTAGCAGAACATTCCCACCCAGTTGCAATGCTCCAGCACAAGTACAAACATCTGTCAAGTTTGCCTCTCACGCCTCTAAACAGAGTTTGTCCCATGTTGCTGATAGGTGCAGACAACACATCTCATAACACCTACAGAGCCAGTCAGATTTGGACCACCGGGTGGGCCAGCAGCTGTGAAGACACTCCTCGGATGGACACTACAGGGACCAGCTGAAAATGTAAAGTGTAATGCTAATGTAAGTCATTGTCTCTTTACATCTGCACCCTCACCCACCCCAGAATTGTTGTCTTGTGTAGAGAAGTTATGGCAGATGGATGTTCTCTCTTATCGTAGTGAAAAGTTAGTAGTGAGGTCACAACAAGATCAAGAGGCTGTCAAGCTCCTCCAAGAACAGACAGTGCGAGTCAAGGTTAATGGCACGGAGCGTTATGCTACCCCCCTCCTACGAGTTAAAAATATGCCAATCCTTCAAGCAACCCCAGAGGCTGTGTTACCACACCTAAGAGGCACAGAGAAGCGCTTAGCCAAAGCACCAGAACAAGCGGCTGCCTATCAAAAGGAGATTGAGAAGTTGGTAGAGGCTGGATATGCAGTTAAGTTGACACATGATCAAGTTGAAAGCAACCCAGAAGCTTGGTATATACCCCATCATATGGTCCAACATAATGGGAAGAACAGGATGGTCTACAACTGTTCATTTCAATACCAAGGCCACAGTCTCAACCAGCTTCTCCTCTCAGGACCAACTCTTGGCCCTGCCTTGCTTGCTGTACTACTACGCTTTAGGGAGCATTCCATAGCATTCAGTAGCGATATCCGTGGTATGTTTCATCAAGTGAGGCTCCTGCCAGCAGACAGACCATTGCTGCGGTTCTTATGGAGAGACATGAAGCGAGACAGTCCACCTGATGTGTTTGAGTGGCAGGTACTCCCTTTGGAACTACTTGCAGTCCTTGTTGCGCAATATTTGCCCTGCAAAAGCATGTCAGTGACCACAGCCAGTCAGAAGAAGATGTCCGTGTCACAGTCAACAAGTCCTTCTATGTGGATAATTGTTTACAGAGTCTCACCAATCCAGAAGCTGCTAAGACTCTTGTGGACAAATTGCGCCATCTCCTGGCTGAAGGGGGTTTTGAGCTGAGGCAGTGGGCGAGTAATGATCCCAGTGTAATCAACCACCTTCCACCAGACCTGAGGTCAAGCAGCTTTGAGTTATGGCTTAGTCAAGGGCAGCTTGACATCCATGAGCCAGCATTAGGACTACACTGGAATTGTAAGGCTGTAACTCTCACTTACCAACATCGACAGGTTGATTGCTCAGTGGCTACTATGAGAAACATATATAGAGTTTTAGCTAGCCAGTATGATCCTCTGGGCTACATAGTGCCCTTTACCACCAGAGCCAAAGTAATTGTGCGCCACCTGTGGGACAAGAAGAGGGAATGGGATGATCCACATCTTCCAAAAGAGCTACTGGATAGATGGTATGCATGGGAAGCAAAGCTAGCTCAACTGTCTGAGATAACACTGCCCAGGTGCTACACCACCCCCTACATGGACCAGCCCAATAGTATGATAGAGATTCATGTATTCTGTGATGCCTCAGAACAAGCATACGGATCAGTGGCTTACCTTTTGACTGAGAACTCAAAGGAGAAGTTGAGGTCGCTTTCTTGGCAGCTTCTCGGGTTTCACCAAAGAAGCAGCAATCTGTACGTTTGGAGTTGTGCGCTGCTTTAACAGGTGCACAACTCTACAAAGTTATTAGTACAGAGTTAACCCTCTCCATCCGCAGCTGTACTTTATGGTCTGACTCAGCCACTGTCCTAACCTGGTTGGGCTCAGATTCATGTCACAAGGTATTTGTAGGCACAAGAGTGGCGGAGATACAAGATCTGACAGAATCAGCCACATGGAGGTATGTGCCCTCACGAGACAACCTGGCTGACGACATCACCCGTGGTCTCACTCTCCAGGATATCAGCAAAGGGAACAGATGGACACACGGCCCTGCATTCCTTAAGCTAGCTCCAAGTGAATGGCCTGGTCCACTGCCTTCATCCCAGAGTGACCCCGAAGGTGAGCTAAAAAGACAAGTAGTTCTAACCACCTCTGTTTCTAATGTTCCAGATGCACAGCAATACCAGACCTTGGACCACTACTTAGAGGCTACTTCACGCCAGCTACATGGGGCGGCTGATTCCAATAATCCGCTGACAGCTGATTCCTATGCTAATGCCTCACTTGAGGCTCTGCAACAAGCCCAAAGAGAGTCGTTCCCAGATGAGGTAACACAGTTAAAGGCCAGTAAATCAATTGGTAAATCTAGTCGTCTACTTTTGCTTGCACCCGAGTTTGATGAGGCAACAGGACTGATCAGAGTTGGAGGCCGTCTACGACGCAATCCTGACTTGGAATTGGATGAAGTTCACCCTATTGTTCTTGACCCCCGACATCCTCTGACCAGGCTCATCATACAAGATTATGATGCTAAGCTCCAGCATCCAGGACCAGAAAGGGTGTTTGCTGAGATCAGGAGGAGATATTGGGTGCTACGTGGACGTGAAAGCTGTACGTCGCCACCAGAGAACATGCACAGAATGTAAGAAGTGGAAGGGCCACCCAATTCCACCCAGGATGGCTGATCTTCCTCCAGCTAGATTGCGTCTTTTCAAGCCTGCATTCTACTCTACAGGCGTGGATTGTTTTGGGCCATATGTTATCAAGATTGGACAGAAATGAAAAGAGGTGGGGGATACTGTTTAAATGCCTAACTACCAGAGCAGTTTATATTGATTTGATTCCCAGCATGGACACAGATGCATTCCTTATGGCCTTGAGGCGCTTTGTGGCTAGACGAGGAAAGCCTAAGGAGATTCTTTGTGACCAGGGGACAAACTTTCGTGGAGGAGAACGTGAGCTGCGGGAAGTATTTAAAACTCTTCAACCTGGCCTCCAAGAGCAACTCGCCAGTCAGCAGATCAAGTTTGTCTTTAATCCCCCTGGCTCTCCTCATTTTGGAGGGTGCTGGGAGCGAGAAATTCGTTCTATTAAGACTGCTCTTCAAGTCACTCTAGGAGCTCAAACAGTGACCGAGGAGGTGTTGCGCACAGTTATGATTGAAATTGAGGGGATACTTAATTCAAAACCTTTGGGCTACACCTCATCTGAAGTGGCGGACCCTGACCCAGTTACCCCCAACTGTTTCCTCATGGGGCGGCGGGACGCCTCGTTGCCACAGGTTGTCTATGAAGGCCCAGAGACTCTAGGACGAAAAAGATGGAGACACAGCCAGATCATGGCTGACCATTTCTGGAGCCACTTCTTAAGGTACTACCTGCCTGGACTCCAATCTCGACAGAAGTGGCAGACCGAATCTGCCAACGTTCAAGTGGGAGAAGTGGTCATGATCGTGGACCACCAGCTACCACGGGCTTTGTGGCCTGTGGGCAAGGTTTCGCAGGTGTTCCCTGGTCCGGACAATCGGGTCAGATCAGTAGAAGTGATGGTAAAAGATAGAACTTACACTCGACCAGTGGCGAGGCTCGTCAGTCTACCTGCCCTACCAAAGGATGATTAACCGCCTTTTATTTAGTTTGATGTACGTATTCACAGGTGAATCCGGGGGCGGCTGTTGAAAAGGCTGCTTTCTGATAACCACGCTAGCCCTTTAAGGGGCGGAGCTTGAGGCTGCCGGTGTGCTGTGTGAGCTTGAAGCAAGAGGAAACGAGAGACAATGCGGAGAGATTGGCAAGAGTATACAGTCTAAAGTTTAGTTTAAGTAAAGTTTATCCAAAAGTTCATGGGTTGTTTGATTCCCCACATTGAAGCTGTGCGTGAAAAGCAAGTAAGTTATATTATGAGACATGTGCTAGTATATATGGCTGGTAGACTTGTTGGTGTTAATTGATGTTTAATGTAGCATGGCTCAGAGCACGTGTATTTTCCGTGGGGAATGTGTTTCTGTCTTAGTATTACTTTGACATTGTTATTAGTTAAATTAATCAGTGTTCAAGTTATTTAGTTATTCATTTATGTCTTTAAATTGTATTTCAGAACCACACTGACTTCAAATAGCAAAGAAAGAGACCAATGTAAAGGGATTCAAATCATCTTCATTAAAACCAACACTAAACTATAATTGACTGTTTCTTTGGAATTCTAATCGGATCCACAACAGTGTTTTGAGCTTTCCAAACCAGAACAATTAGAACACAAATTTTTACAGCTCCTAAAGCTCCAGCCTCTGACGTCACTACACAGGAGTTTATTCACTTCTCTGTGCTTCATGGAAATGTACATCAGTCACATTTCTTTGACACATTTGACTCCAATAGTTGTTCTATTTGATGGAAACACAGGAACAAAGTTGGTTGAAGCTGCAGCAGTCGTTCTGATGGTGCTTGGTGCAGACAGTGGCTGAGAGCATGTGGCTCTGTGTTGCAGGAGATTGTTCACAGCTGCTGTCATTTTGCCAGTGTTTGTGTGATATCTGCTGTTGTTCTAGTGATGAGGAGGACTGACAGCAGAGGCAAAGCTCAGAGAACAGCTCCAGAAGAATCCTTAACATGACTCTTCCTACATGTTTGATCGAAAAGGTTAGTGCAGTTAAACAGCTCCAAACTGGACTCTTCAGGAGCTCTTTTAATAAGGAGAAAACAGAGTTGATTCCATTTAAAGAGCTGTTGTCTGGCTCAGATCTAAATATTCATCTGTTCTGAGGCAAATACATACATCTCTGTGAGACAGTCTTTATCACAAATGTTTCAATCAGATCTGGTTCTGACTAAAACCTCAAACAGACACATTCACTTTTATTGTGACGTGTGTAAAACGTGCCTTTATTTGATTTCTCTCATTTTGTCCAACAGCGCTGTGCTCTGGTATCGATAAGTCACTGACACAGCTTTAATCCAACACATTTTCTAAGGTGTGTTCCTGCTGCATTGAGGCTTGTGTTCAGGTCTAAAGACACACTGGGGGTGAGTGTGGAGAGGAGCAGCCCCTAACTCTGCTACAGACACACTCTCATACAGCTCCAGCTTATACAGGTGTCTGCAGGCCTCTATGAGTCTGAGTCACACTAACTCTGCAAAAAACTACTGCTGCATCACTTTTACAACATCACTGTCTCAGAGTCACACACACACACTTTTCAGGCCAATGTGGAAAAGAAATCACTTTTGTCCCTGAATTTGTGTCTGTCTCAGAGTTTGGACAGAGACAGATCCCATTGTAAGTCCAGTAAGTCCAGTAATGAATAGGGTTTGTCTGAGTGAACTAAAGGTAAGGCTCAGTGACACATCAATGACAGCATTTACAATCATTATTAGAGAAAAAACTCACTTTACATCAAGTGGAAGAGAAGAAACATCTGCAGTTTACAATAAATAAATAAAATAAATCAATCTTACTTTTCCAGGGACAAACTGTCAACCAGTGGACTCCAGCAGGATCCAGTCTGAAGGAAAACAGAGACATTACATCAGTCTGATCCACACAAGCTTTTCTTTTCAATCTCATTGTTCCTCCTGAAGCACTCTTTGAGCCTCATTTATCAAACATGTGTTCTCTGACATTTATCAATCTGAACTTCAGCAGAAGTTCTTTCAGATCACATGCAGCTCTGAGCTTCAGTCAATTTAACACAGTTTTACAGGATTTTACACTAAACTCTAATTAAACTTCAACAATTCACTTTAGAAAGTATTTAGGATATACTTTGATTTTTGGTTCAGAAATTATTTTACTGTTTTGAGGAAAAGGCTGCAACACATTTCTTCAAAAGAAACAAAAGAAAAGATAGTTTTGTGAAAACTCAGAACAGTGTGTATTTCATTGTCTCTGGGTCGGCTTTAGTTTTTCACTTCATTGTTCAACTTGGTCAAAGTCACTTTAAAAATCAAGTTTCTCTGGTTCCTTCAAAATAAAAGCCTAAGTGATAAATCACTAGGATTGATGAAAATGAGCCAGTGTTTATGGACTTTAGTTTGTTAAATACAGGTGTGTATTATTAAGTTATGTCTGTAACATATTTATATTTTTGTGCAGCTGATTATTTATTTTTACTTTGATTAACATGAGACCATTACACTTAAACACTGCAGTAGTTACTGACATTAAACTCGTCTTTTCTTTTATTTAAAGGATATTTTTTGATAATATTGTGCCATTATTTGTCCACAGTTCTCTGATAATACTCCACAGATCCAGGGCCAGCTTCTTTCTGTGCCTTCAGCAGTTTTCCACCAAATCAATAATTAGAAATATCACAGATCTAGAGTTAGTTATTGGAGGATTTAAAAGAACTCTGACATAATTATGCTTGTGTTTATCTCTGATATTGTGCAGTTCTTGTAAAAAACAGTAAAAGTCCAAGTGCAGCAGTCTGTGACTATTCCAGTGTTGAAAGAGTTTGAAATGATAGAAGAGCATGTGTGATGTATGAGACGGAGGCTCTGATTGGTCAGTGAGTGTCTCTTCCTCAAACTGCAGCAGCTGCTGAGCTTTGAAACACACACATAGGTTTTATTTCACAAACAGGACTTCAGCCTCAAAATTAACTCCCCTTAAAAAGGTCTCGAGTAAGAGCGCCACCAAAATATAACAATATACATCCGTCCACCAGAGGGCAGACTCCAAAAACAGCAAGATCATGTTTACAGCCTGAATGGAGGAGCAATGGGCAGAAGACATCCATGTTTATTTGAAAAAAGAGAAAAAAGAGGTAGTTCTTTTTTCTTAAAATATTTAAAATGTTTTGTTTTAAATATATCTCATTTAAAAATCTGACATTTCTAGTCCTAAATAAAGTCCTGTGGAGTAAAATGTATTTTTGAAGTTCTTAATTTTATTTTAGGGGTGCAGCCCTAAAAGTGGTCTAGCCTCGACCTATGATTCACTGTCTGGAAAAATAATGCCTCTGTTTTATTATTGCTGGTGCAATATTATTTATTTATCAATAGTGTCTCTGTTTGCTTGTTTATATTTAGTTTTGTGAGTTTTATTGATCACAGTTCAAATGAAAACAGTCTTACTGTTCAAAGTATAATCTCTGGGCCCCTGTGTAAGAGACACATTTAGGGTTTCCACTCAGTTTAGCCTCAGCCTCTTCTCTCGTAGGTCGTGTCAGGAGTCTGTCAGGCCTCCATTAGTGCAGTCCACGCGTCTGAGTGACTCTCACAGATGCAGTGAACTATTCCCCCAGTTTCTTTCTGCAGGCTATATACTGTCAATCCTCCAAAGTGAAGCTCATTACCCTCCTGCTGACAGATCCTGGTGGTCCCGGCTCCACTCCTTTCTCCACTCTGCAGGCGCTGCACCAGCTCAGTGACAGAAGCTTCTGCTAGCTTACTGATCCGGCCCGGTGTTAGCCCATGCTTTACTGGTGGTTTGGATGTTTGTAAGTGTTTGAGCCTGCGTTGGATGTCCCTTGCTAACAGGACTACAGTCTCTTTTCCTTTCACTCAAATCTGTTTTGGTGCATGACATTACACAAGCGCAGGAGTGAGTAGTAGATGGTTAAACAACCATATCCAAAGTTGTTCAGGTATGGTGTACAACAGAATAGGTTTTAATTGTTCTTGAATTCTGACAAAAGAAAATTACCAAAATATTTCCAGAAAAAGAAGCCACACCAAACAGGTAAGTAGCAGGTGTACTCACTGCTGTGTGTTTGAACCAGGACATTTCAGCTGTGGTTTCTCCTCAATACATGTTGAGGCTTTTGATTTCTAGACAGGTTTCTGTACTCGCAGCTTGTTATTCTTAAAATGAGCAGAATTTCAGAGTGCATGTACATGCCAGATGTTAAAGGCAGTGACAAGAGGAGCACGGAGCCCAACCAACCCACAACAGCCTGGCTGTTCATATCTATTTCTTTCACCAACATATGGTCCATACCTGAGAGTGTCCACTCTGCAGAGGGGGTCCTCCTGTAGAGCAGACAGGAGCTTTACTCCTGTGTCTCCTGGATGGTTGTAGCTCAGATCCAGCTCTCTCAGATGGGAGGGGTTGGACCTCAGAGCTGAGGCCAGAGAAGTACAGCCTTCCTCTGAGATCAGACAACCTGAGAGACTGCAAACACACAACATTATACAGTAACAGGTCTAAACATTAACAGGTCAAACTCCAGCACATTTGGTTCAGTACATTGTGTTTAATATTTTTTTTAGAGCAGACAAAGGTTTTTATTAATGTTTTAAGCGTCTGTCTTTTCCAAAGAGCACTTAATCCATAAGGATGCTTTTTAAAATCCTAATAGTGAGTAACATTACAGTAAAGTTTTAGACTCCTGACCTGAGTTGTTCCAGTTTACAGTGAGGACTCTTCAGTCCAACAGACAACATCTTCAGCCCAGAGTCCTTCAAGTCATTGTTACTGAGATCCAGGTCTCTCAGACTAGAGAACTGGGAGCTGAGGACTGAGGACAGAGCTTCACAGCTTCTCTCTGACAAGTTACAGCTGCTCAGTCTGGAGAGAAAAGACATTTTAAAGTGTAGAAGTGTATTTAAATGTTTCTCAATAAAATAGTGATTACTCACAGAGCTTTGTTGGAGGCTTTGACCACTGGCACCAGCCTCAAGAGAGCCTCCTCTGAAGCAGAGTATTTCTTCAGCTCAAACACATCCAGAGCTTTTTCTGATGACAGTAAGATGAAGGCCAGAGCTGACCACTGAGCAGGAGACAGTCCAGCTTCAGACAGACGTCCTGAACTCAGGTACCGTTGGATCTGCTCCACCAGAGAACGGTCATTCAGTTCATTCAGACAGTAGAACAGGTTAGAACAGGCTGCAGACACATCCTCACTCATCTTCTTCTTGATGTACTCAGCTGTTTTCTGATTGGTCTTGGAGCTACTTCCTGTTTGTGTCAGCAGACACTGTAGAAGGCTCTGATTGGTCGGCAGTGAAAGACCCAAGAGGAAGCGGAGGAACAAATCCAGGTGTCCATTTGGACTCTGTAAGGCCTGGTCCACAGCTGTTTGGTGAAGAAGTATTACATTTGTAGCCCTCATTGGTTTGTTTGAGAGCAGGTTGAACCCAGTGTTGATAAATGTCTGATGGACGTGAAGAGCAGCCAGAAACTCCTGGACACTCAGGTGGACGAAGCAGTAGACCTTGTCCTGGTACAGACCTGGCTCCTCTCTAAAGACCTGTGTGAACACTCCAGAGTACACTGAGGCTGCTGTGGTGTCGAGGCCACATTCGCTCAGGTCTGACTCGTAGAAGATCAGGTTTCCTTTCTGCAGCTGCTCAAAGGCCAGTTTTACCAGAGACTCCACCATCTTCCTGGTCTCTGGACTCCAGTGTGGGTCTGTCTTTATACTTGACGTTCTTGACTTTGGCCTGAACCACCAGGAAGTGGATGTACATCTGAGTCAGGGTCTTGGGTAGCTCTCCTCTCTCTCTAGTTTTCAACACATGCTCCAGGACTGTGGCAGTGATCCAGCAGAAGACTGGTATGTGGCACATGATGTGGAGGCTTCGGGACATCCTGATGTGGGAGAGGATTGTGTCAGCCTCATCTCTGAACCTCTTCCTGAAGTACTGCTCCTTCTGTGGGTCAGTGAACCCTTGGACCTCTGTCACCACGGCGAAACACTCAGCTGGGATCTGATTGGCCGCCGCGGGTCGTGTGGTTATCCAGAGCGGCGGAGGAAGCAGGGTCCCCTGATGAGGTTTACCAGCAGCACATCCACTGAGCTGGACACTGTGGCGTCAGTCAGGGCCTTGGTTTTGGTGAAGTCCAGAGGAAGTCTGCACTCGTCCAGACCGTCAAAGATGAAGACCACCTGGAGGTCTTCAAAGATGCAGAGTCCTGCTTCTTTGGTTTCACTAAAGAAGTGTTGAACAAGTTGCACCAAACTGAACTGTCTCTCTTTCAGCACATTGAGTGCTCTGAAAGTGAACGGGAACAGCAGCTGTATGTCCTGGTTGGCTTTGCCTTCAGCCCAGTCCAGACTGAACTTCTGAGTGAGCACTGTTTTCCCGATGCCAGCCACTCCCTTTGTCAGCACTGTTCTGATTGGTCCATCTGTGTCAGCTGGGCCTTTAAAGATGTCTTCACATGTGATGGCTGTCTCTGGTCTGCCTGGTTTCCTGGAGGCTGTTTCGATCTGTCTGACCTCATGTTCCTGTTGACCTCTGAAGCCCCTCCTCTGTGATGTAGAGCTCTGTGTAGATCTGGTTCAGAAGGGTGGGGTTTCCTGCTTTAGTGATGCCCTCAAACACACACTGAAACTTCTGCTGCAGGTTAGACTTCAGTTTACTCTGACAAACTCCAGAAACACTTCCTGAATGAAGACAACAGATAAAGCCATGAGTCTCAGAGAAGATAAAATGACTGTGAGCCTCTTCTTAAATGTGTTAAATGGTACTACTGCTCCACAGACTCACAAGTATGGCTCACACAGCCATGAGCTTCAGAATAGTGTTGATTATGACACTGATTATTATTAGATGCATTGAAAACAGAGTTGATTCCATTTAAAGAGCTGTTGTCTGGCTCAGATCTAAATCTTCATCTGTTCTGAGGCAAATACATACATCTCTGTGAGACAGTCTTTATCACAAATGTTTCAATCAGATCTGGTTCTGACTAAAACCTCAAACAGACACATTCACTTTTATTGTGATGTGTGTAAAACGTGCCTTTATTTGATTTCTCTCATTTTGTCCAACAGCGCTGTGCTCTGGTATCGATAAGTCTCTGACACAGCTTTAATCCAACACATTTTCTAAGGTGTGTTCCTGCTGCATTGAGGCTTGTGTTCAGGTCTAAAGACACACTGGGGGTGAGTGTGGAGAGGAGCAGCCCCTAACTCTGCTACAGACACACTCTCATACAGCTCCAGCTTATACAGGTGTCTGCAGGCCTCTATGAGTCTGAGTCACACTAACTCTGCAACAAACTACTGCTGCATCACTTTTACAACCATCACTGTCTCAGAGTCACACACACACACTTTTCAGGCCAATGTGGAAAAGACATCACTTTTGTCCCTGAATTTGTGTCTGGCTCAGAGTTTGGACAGAGACAGATCCCATTGTAAGTCCAGTAAGTCCAGTAATGAATAGGGTTTGTCTGAGTGAACAAAAGGTCAGGCTCAGTGACACATCAATGACAGCATTTACAGTCATTAATTCTCAGAGAAAAAAACTCACTTTAAATCAAGTGGAAGAGAAGAAACATCTGCAGTTTACAATAAATAAATAAATAAAAACATCTTACTTTTCCAGGGACAAACTGTCATCCAGTGGACACCAGCAGGATCCAGTCTGAAGGAAAACAGAGACATTACATCAGTCTGATCCACACAAGCATTTCTTTTCAATCTCATTGTTCCTCCTGAAGCACTCTTTGAGCCTCATTTATCAAACATGTGTTCTCTGACATTTATCAATCTGAACTTCAGCAGAAGTTCACTCAGATCACATGCAGCTCTGAGCTCCAGTCAATTTAACACAGTTTTACATAGTGCTGCACGATTAATCATATCGCAATCGCGATATCAAGCCTGTGCGATTATATGACGCAAAATGCTACGATTTTATTAAATAAATAAATAATAAATAAAGGCATGTGTGGACATTACATTGACAACCCATTCTCTCTGAAAGCTGTTTGCTTATTTCATACACTATACCGCTATCCGCTAATAAAAAAAAAAAGATCAGTGAGTTTCAGTTTCAGTTTAGGCAGTGGCACATGTGGCGCGTATGGTCATGTCGTGACTTTTCCGGTGTTCAGCGCGTAACGGGTGAAGATGGATGCTGAGCAGACGGGCACTGAACTGGTGGCCAGAAAAAAATTCTACCTCTGTTATATGGCAATATTTTGGCTATAAGATATCCGACACGGAGCAGAGAGAGGTACTGTGCAGAATTTGTAAAAAAAAAGTTGCTACATCACGTGGCAATACAACAAACTTACATCAGCACCTGAAACAGCACAGAGAAAAGTATGATGAATGCATGAAGCTAAAAGCCCAGATTAGTAAAGAAACAACTGAACAAAAAGAACAATCTGTAAGACAAAAAAAACAAACAAACCACAATTACAGATGTGTTTGAAAGTGTTGCGCCATATGAAAGGTCTTCACAGAGATATAGAGAAATCACCAACTCTATAACGCACTGCTTGGCAGGAGACATGTTGCCCATATACACCGTTAGCAAGGGCGGATTTCAGAAAATGATCCGCACACTGGACAAGAGGTACCAGCTGCCCTCGCGGAACTATTTCTCTCAAGTTGCAATCCCTGAGCTTTACAACAAATGCCGTGGCGAGGTTCAACTGGAAATGTCTACATTGACGTTCTTTTCAACAACTACGGACCTGTGGTCAAGCAGAACAACTGAACCCTATATTAGCCTAACTGTGCACTTTGTTGACGAAGAGTTTGAACTGAAAAGCCGCTGCCTGCAAACATCCTATTTCCCCGACGACCACACGGGAGAGAACATAGCCATGGGCTTGAGAGAGGCATTGGCTGCATGGGACCTCCGTGAGGAGCGTCAGGTTGCCATAACAACAGACAACGGCACTAATGTTGTCAAAGCGGTGGAGCTTAATCAGTGGACTAGGTTCCAGTGCTTTGGGCATAGACTTCATCTGGCCATAGGTAAGTTAAATTGATTTCATCTTTTGTTATTAGGCTATAGCAATTATTTTATACTATTGTACTTTTAAGAGTACAATAGTATAAAATATTATACTATTATTTGGGGTTTTGGGGTAGTTGTTAAGTTAAGAATAACAATTCAATTTTAAATACAGTGTTATGTGTGCAACAAATCATAATAAGAGTGGCCTATTTTATTTAGGCTGCGTATGTATAGGGTTGTGTATAAATTACACATCTGCCACAGCTATTTGCCTACTACTGCTCTAACATTTATAGCTTAGAGTGGTGACATGAATATTAAAGTGTTTGTTGTAATTTTTGTATTACTGTTTTTATGCTATTAGGTTGTAACTGGGCATTTAATTAGAGTGTATTAAAATATGAATTTTTTTTAGTCACTGCAGTTAGTAAATGTTTTGTCTTATCACTCACAGGAAATGCCCTGAAAGATAATGCACAATGCATTAACCGGGCTACTGGGATATGCAGGAAGATTGTGGGCCACTTCTCCCATAGCTGGAAGAAGAGAGTTGTTTTGAGGGAAGCACAAAGAGAGCTTAACCTCCCAGAGCATGCCATGGTGACAGACTGCTTAACACGATGGGGTTCTACTCAGAAAATGATCGCAAGAGTGCTTTGTCCAAGGTTCTCTCTGCAGATCTCAAAGTGCGACACCTACTGCCCTCATGGCAGGACCTGGAGGTCCTGGAATCTGTCAACAAAGCTCTCAGCCCACTCCAGGACTTCACAGATGCCCTGTCAGGTGAACGCTATGTGAGCATATCTTATGTGAAGCCTGCTCTGCATATTTTGAATACCTCAGTGCTGGCTGAAGAGGAAGAGGACACTGGCCTGACTAAATCACTCAAATCAAAAATTTTGAACTACCTCAACGAGAAATATGAAGTCACGCAGGACCTGCTAAACATGGCCACATTCCTAGATCCAAGGTTCCGAACACAATACATCTATGCAGAAGAGACCCAGACCTTAAAGGAACGGGTCGTCTGAGTTGATAGTGAGTGAAAACACAATGTTTACTTAACTGGCTACAATTCTATGTAACAGATTTCTAAAACATGTGCATTTTTTATTTGTTTCAGGAAATTCATCAGCAGCAGCCTGTATCCCAAACAAGCAATGCAGTGATGGACAAGGATAGCCTTGATGCGGAAAATCCACCTGCTGCTAAAGCCAAGAAGAAAACTCTGGCCAGTTTCTTCAAGGAAAACACACGCAAAACAACACCAACAGCATCAACCACATTTGATCCCATGGTACAATTTAGAGAAGCAGTGGCTGCTGAACTCAACGCTTACATTTACATGCCAAGTGTAGACCATGGAGAAGACCCATTGAAATGGTGGAAGGTACACAAAATAAACTTCCCTAGGCTATGCAAACTAGCACAGAAATATCTGTGCATACAAGCAACAAGCTCTGCATCAGAGAGAGCTTTTAGCACTAGTGGTAATGTTGTATCGAATCATCGCTCCTGTCTGAAACCAGACAAGGTGGATATGCTTGTTTTTTTGGCAAAGAACCTCTCAAGTGATAAGTAGAGCTTTTTAGAAAAAGGGATTTGGAAGTACCAGTTTGTTGCTTTGTTTTTGTTTTTGTAAATAACCAATAAAAGTTTTAGCGGTTTGAACCACACATTCATATCCAAATTCCTTTTTTAAAGTTTATACAAAAATGTTACGTCCAGGTAAAATATCCATGTTTGGACTGAATGTTCAAAATATCTTATTTTCATGAACATAGAAATTACTTTGTTCTATTTATTTTATTTAGCTGTACTATTGAGACAATAACAAGATTGTTTGCAGTAATGCAAAGATGTTATTTTGTAAAAATATTTTAATTTGAAAACGTTTTGGATTTGTTTGTTGTTGTTGCTTGTTTGAGTTGAGAAATACAAATTTCAGCATTATCAGTAATCTGTGTTGTGCATTTTCCTTGAGAACCAAGCAAGTTGATTCATGATACCATTTGTTTATATCGCAATCGCAATATTGACCTCAATAATCGCAATATGACATTTTCCCTAAATCGTGCAGCCATAATATATATACACACATACACACACACTTTTATAATATTAATATTATAATAAAATAATTTGAATTATTACGTTTATTTTAATTTCTTGAGGGTTGGGCCATTTACTAGGCTTTTCCCCTTGACATTGCACTGCGCCTACTTCAGAGATCACTGTTCCCAGCTATTTTTGCCTACCATCAAATGCCTGACCTCTTTAGAAAGCTGAGACCCTGTAGTTTCTTAGGAAACAATCAGAATAATTGTGTGAAGTACTGGCACAGAGTTATAGAGGCTAGAATATTGTTTTTTATTTCTGCTGGATAACAAGCATCTCAACTGACCACATTTCAGCTTCTAGGTCTCTTGATATGACTTTAGAAACACAACTGAGCCCAAGCACCAGGTCTTGTAAAGCTGTGTGCAAAAGCAGATCAATATAGAATGGAATATGAGTACTTTAGACCATTGATTTGCCAAGGTAGGCTCATGCGTTTTGTAAAATGCCCTATCGAAACTCCCCATAGGACTTTTGGTTACCCAAAATACATACTGACAATAAAGGCTTACTGTGTGATAACCTCTTGGTGTAGAAGCATATTCCTGGTCTCAAATGAAAGGTAACACTCTGAAGTTTCTTGTAGACTATTTGGATTGTATGTCAGGGGTTCTGATATAGAATTACTACACAAAATATGGAATAGTTACACAAAAGTCTATTTATTTATTTTTTTTAACTATTATAAAAGTGACATTTGCAATAAATGTAGCTCAGTGGGTAGAGTGGTCGTCTTTCAACCGGAAGGTAGGTGGTTCGATTCCCACTCTCCCCACAGTTAATACTGTTGTTGTGTCCTTGGGCAAGACACTTAACCCACCTTGCCTCCAGTGACTGTAACACTGGTAATGTAATGTAAGTCGCTTTGGATAAAAGCGTCTGCTAAATGAATAAATGTAAATGTAAATGCAATAAAAAAATAGATACAAGATTCCCCTTTACAAATATACATAAAAAATGCTGCATGTTGAAATCCCCACCCTGTAGAGAGAACTACACTACTGTGGAGGACAGAGAAGAAAAAAAAAATGACCCAAAATAACAGAGCTTGGGCTAATGCCCTTTGAAAAAGACAGTTTTTTTGAGCTTTATTTATTATAAATTATAGCCACGTTATTAACGTTTGTAAGAAATCAAACATTTTGTAAATCCGTCAAGATTTCAGCGAGATAAGATTATTTGTGTTCGTGCAGATCACTCACCTTACATCAGGTACCACAGAGTCCGCCAGAAAGGTTGCCTGTGACAAGATGGCCGTCGGTGATGACGTTAGAGACTCCGTCGTAAGACATCTAGCCTTTATTATGTATATCTATGGTAGATACAGCCCTTTATGACGTCGGACCCTAGAAAACTACGCGAATTAACAATTTTTTTCAGTTTTTCAATAATTTCTGTTATTGAAGTTTTAATGTCCTTTTTTACTTATATTACACAGAAAAGAAAAAAAAAATAAGTTAAGTAGTTAAGCTGCTGCTAATGGCTCTGTGTTTTAAACGTTTTCAGTTTGTAATCATGTTTTCACATAAAAGGAGCTTATAGGTCTTATAATAATGTTTTTGAGCATCTGCTTGTTGTTTATTAGCAACGTTAACGCTCTCAGTGTGTTTTTCCTGCATTAGCTCTGTTACAGTCATTGACAGCTTCTGCTCTTGTGTCCAGCTGCTGTCGCTGGTGGAGAACAGGATAATGCTTTATTAAAATTAGACCAACTGTGGAGACATTTTACAGAAATAATAAAGCCAATACAATAAACAAAAACTAAGAGGATATTAATCACAGTAAAGGTCTGCAAAGTGTAAATAGAGAATAAAAGTGTGACACACAGTAACACATACACAGACTGTTGCACTCAGTGGTTTTGTTTATGAAGTGAAGATTTAAACTTACAACTTCAGATTTCTTTGGTACAAGTTCTCAGATCGACCTCAGATCGCAGTCTACACACGCAACATTTCTACTTTCATCGTAAACAGGCAGGTCCTGGACAAAAGGAAACTTAGATAAAATCCCCAAAGAATAAATATCAAAAGCCAAGGAAGACAACAAACTGCTCCAGGCCTTGACAAATAGTGTAGTTTTAAAAGCCTTGGACTTTCTGCAGATTTCCCTGTAACATGTATAAAACACTTGGTCGGCTGCAGCCCTGGAGAAGAGAAAATATCACTGTTTTAACTTTATATTTGACTGAAAACCAAATAATACTTCCCCTTCTTCCCTCAAACATATGTGGCTCTGTGGTAAATATTAGGGTCAGACCAGGGTTCGAATTACAAAGTGGCTTTCGGGGGAGCCCTATTTTCCGATCCTCCCTGACTGACTTTAACGCTTTTGGTGCATGTTGGGGCATTTAAAACCATAGGTTTACAGTAAACCTATTGTTTACTTAGTAAAACTATAAAACTTAAGCGTCAGTCAGTGTTGTCAGTGTTCGAGCAAACAGCTCTGTCCACGGTTCTGAATCAACCGCGCTTAGGCTTACATCATGCAAATCATGATAAAAAAAACAGAGTGACTCACATAACAATCATAAAAAAAATACATCAATATTAAATAGGATTAGGGCCAATCCTCACAAACGCACAGATCAAGTAGGTAATTCCATGATTCTTACCTCGGCGAGCAACAGGCTTTTTGCCTCCATGCATACTGTACATCCTAACTTCTGATTTTTGGAATAGAGCCATGTATTCCTGATTCTCCACTCACTCCATTGCTTTGTTGTCCAGTTGAAAGGTGTTGCATGGTCGCCTGGTCCGCTGCAGGTCGCAGCGGTGGTTTCTGGCGCTAAAGTCTCGCTATCCTCGGTGCTGGTGCTGTCACTAGCAGCAACTTTTAGCGGCGGCGGCGGTATCACTGGCAAGCTAGTTGTAGCTGGTGCGCTGTCATCACACATCTTCGTTTGTTTTATAAATCCAAATTGACTGAGGTTTGGCTGCTTCCTTTTTGACATTCTTATTAGTATCCACAGAGTGTTCCAAAAAACGAATAAAGTATGTTTTGAACTTGAAGTTAAGCTAACATTCAAATAGCAACTCAGTGAGAAGTTCAAGTAGTGACGTAAACGTAGTAATTTCAGTGCAGCGCCGCCACGCATGGCTGGTCACAGCAGGAGACACAGCGGAAAATAGTGTTCGGAAATAGTAATGTAATGAGCGAATAAACACACAACATTGACACATTTTTTATATCATCATTTATTTCAGGAACCTTAATGTACAGAAAATCAAAATCTATATGCGACACAAAAAATGGACAGTGTTTTAGAGCTCCCCCTAAATGTCTCAAAGTAGGCTTTCAGGGGAGCCCAGGTCCTTTTCAGGGGAGCCGAGCTCCCCTTAGCTCCCCCTTAATTCGAACCCTGGGTCAGACTAAATATTTGACAAATAAAGGCTTAATTCAAATCCTTTAATGTAATAAATAAGTCACCAGATTATAATAAAAGTAAATGTTTCTTTACTTAAGACAATAATTAGTGACAAACATTTAAAAAGAGACTTAAGTTCATGTTTCTGTTTCTAAAAAATAAAGTAACTCTAAGTTTGCTTTAAAACAATTACAAGTGAATAATAAATAAAATAATAAATTATTAAATAAGTATTCATTAGTAACATGTTATTAAAGAACATGTAATATGATGAAAATTCATGTTTTATATGATTTATTATTTTGTTTAAATGATTGTATCGAGAGGTGTTTCAATGATTCCACTTCCTTCACTGTTCCTCTTTGTTCTCTTTGGGATTGGTCAGTTGTTGCAGTCGGTCAAGGTTTTAGTGATGAAGGAAGAAGAGGAACAGGAAAAGACGAGGAACGGCAGTGAGACCAACGCTTAGTACGAGCTGGGACTAACAGGAGGCTGAAAACTCCTCGTCTGCTTCAATACAACTGTCAAACTAAACATTATAAAACCTTCTGAACAGTAACTGACCAAGTTACAAACTCTATTGTTCTTCTGCCAAAAGTAAAAAATCATTTCTACAATAGGTCTTAAAAACAGTTCCATCTTTTACAGTCTTTATTTCTGTTTTTAGAACCTTATTGTTTTTAATACTAAACGCCTTCTCGACACGCCCCACAGGTCAATCATTTCTATGGATCAAAGAGTCTCTGAGTCTGTCCATCTGTCCATTCTTCTTTTCTGAAGAGTCAGCATTTGTGAATAACAGAGGATACAAGCCGTTTGTTACCAATGATCCAAACTCCAGCTGCTCTTAGTGCTCCCTCTGTCATGTGACAAGCCTGATGAGCTGCCTTTTCATATTTTACAAGAAGAACAACAACGTGGAGAGTGTGAGGAATAATGAGAGGACTCGTTAGATTTGCAGGTGTCAAGCGTCCCTCGATTCTGAGTAAACTATCCTCATCAATGAATGGGTTGAACTTTTTTAGACGACTCTGATTCGACAGTGGTTTCTTTGTTTGTATGTCCCTGAACTCATCTGTAAACACTTTGTGCTGTACAGTGGAAATAATAAGCTTTGTAGCTTCAGAGAGTTCATCAGTAAAGCTGGTCTGATTAAAACTCTTCCAGCCTCTACATCTTGTCTGGACTGATGTTTTCTTAAATGATGCTGCTACACGTTTTAATCGAACCTATACTGGTGATGGTAAGCTACAACTGTAGCCACAGATGCCCTGGGGCAGACTGACAGAGACGTGGCAGCCATTTTGCACCGACGGTCTCTCCGACCATCACCACATACATTCACTCAACATTCTTACACATTCATACGAGGCAAGGTGGGTTAAGTGTCTTGCCCAAGGACACAACGACAGTATGAATTGTGGGAGAGCGAATCGAACCCACTACCTTCCGGTTGAAAGCCGACTGCTCTACCACTGAGCTACTGCCGCCCCCACATCACATCTGGATCACATTCTCGACTTTTAAGACTCAATAAAACATCTGTATTCAACATGTATTTTGAATAATGGGACTTGTGTGTGTGTCTGGGCTGCAAAGACACTAGATTACAGCACGTCCAGTCACTGATGAGGCAATGCTTCATGTATTTAAATGATCCCAATGGCTCACTTCAAGTGTCTTTTGCTGTAAAACATGAAAACAGACATTATACAGTGTATGTGAGCGCGGGGAGCATCAAGTGTTTTGAATGTGGACACGTGGGACATAAGTGTGCGTCCTGTCCACACAAAGAACTCCAGAGTGCCTGAGCGGGGAGGGGCTGATGAGCAGGACCAAAGTGATAATCCCTCTGCAGTTGGTGTGGCTCACTCTTTACATCTACCATTGTACCTGTGCAAAAACTGCCAAAACCCACCGAGTTAAATGATTTCAGACCAATTGCATTGACATCATTAGTTATGAAATGCCTGGAACGCCTGGTTAAGCGGTACATTATATCACAAACTCACCATCTTATGGAACCCTTGCAATTTGCTTATCAGTCCTCCAGGGGGTGGACGATGCAATTCTGACATTAATGCACTTTTTGCATACTCATCTTGAGAAACTAAAGACTCATGCTAAGATTTTATTTGTGGAATTTTCATCTGCTTTTAACACCATGCAACCCAAGATACTTGCAGAAATTTTAGCCAGTGAATTCTCTCTTAACACAGGTATAATTTATTGGATCATGGATTTCCTTACCAGTAGAGTCCAGCGTGTTAGAGTGGGTTTGTTTCTGTCTGATGTGAAGATAACATATATAGGCTCTCCACAAGGATGTGTTTTATCTCCTTTATTATTTATTTTATATACAAATTCATGCATTAGCACTTTTCAAAACAGGCATTTTATTAAATATGCGGATGACACAGCTCTTGTGAGTCTGCTACAGGATGGGGAGGTAGATCATGGGCCAGTTTTAGATTCTTTTTTAGAATGGTGCAATAAGTCACACTTAATTCTAAATACCACTAAGACCAAAGAAATGTCCATAGATTTTAGAAAGTCACAGCAAACAACCGATACTTTCATCAATGGGGAGATCATTCAGGTCGTTACAAACTATAAATATCTTGGCATTGTACTGGACAACAAACTTAAATGGGACTCTTGGACTGATCTTTTGCAAACTAAGTCACAGCAAAGAATGTATTTCCTAAAGAAACTGTTTGTTTTTAATGTCAATAACAAAATGCTTCAGATGTTTTATACTGCTTTTATTGAAAGTGTTTTAACGTGCTGTATCATTTGTTGGTTCGGAAATGCCACACAAGCACAGAAAAACATAATTAGAAAAACAGTCACTACTGCTAGCAAGCTACTTGGGATAACATTACCAAGCATCGAACACATTTACAAGGACAGAATGTTAAAAAAAGCCAATAACATTGTATGCGATCACACACACCCATTAGCATCCCATTTTAATTTATTACCATCTAGGCGTCGTTTCTGCCAACCTCTTATGACCAAGAACAGATCAAAATTTTCTTTTGTACCACAAGCCATTAAGGCGTTAAATCATTTGAAATAAGCTATCTGTCCAGCTGGCAGGGTTAGACCCAATGGTATTTTTATTTGTATGTATGTATTTTAGTGTTTTGTAATGCATCGTATTGTTTTTGTTATATGTTGTCATGTAGTGCCTCGAGACTGCGCCGCAAACCCAATTGCCCCACAGGGACAATAAAGTTCTTCTCTCTCTCTCCTGTTGCGCCTCACTCCCAACTCTGACAAGGAGGAAGCGACAGGGCTTGTATAGCGCTGCCATGCACGTGATTGGCCGAGAGAGGCATGTGTGATTAGACGGGATAAAATAAAAGCTTTAAACCCCAAAAAGTTAATTTTAAACGTGGGTTACACTCTCCTCTCTTCAGCCTGTGCCCTCCTCTCTTCAGCCTGTGCCCTCCTCTCTTCTGCCTGTCCCCTCCTCTCTTCAGCCTGTGTCCTCCTCTCTTCAGCCTGTGTCCTCCTCTCTTCAGCCTGTGATCTCCTCTCTTCAGCCTGTGTCCTCCTCTCTTCAGCCTGTGTCCTCCTCTCTTCAGCCTGTGTCCTCCTCTCTTCAGCCTGTGTCCTCCTCTCTTCAGCCTGTGATCTCCTCTCTTCAGCCTGTGTCCTCCTCTCTTCAGCCTGTGTCCTCCTCTCTTCAGCCTGTGATCTCCTCTCTTCAGCCCTTGCCCTCCTCTCTTCAGCCTGTCCCCTCCTCTCTTCAGCCTGTGTCCTCCTCTCTTCAGCCTGTGCTCTCCTCTCTTCAGCCTGTGCCCTCCTCTCTTCTGCCTGTGCTCTCCTCTCTTCTGCCTGTGCTCTCCTCTCTTCAGCCTGTGCCCTCCTCTCTTTAGCCTGTTCTCTCCTCTCTTCAGCCTGTGTCCTCCTCTCTTCAGCCTGTGCTCTCCTCTCTTCAGCCTGTGCCCTCCTCTCTTTAGCCTGTTCTCTCCTCTCTTCAGCCTGTGCCCTCCTCTCTTCTGCCTGTCCCCTCCTCTCTTCAGCCTGTGTCCTCCTCTCTTCAGCCTGTGTCCTCCTCTCTTCAGCCTGTGATCTCCTCTCTTCAGCCTGTGTCCTCCTCTCTTCAGCCTGTGTCCTCCTCTCTTCAGCCTGTGTCCTCCTCTCTTCAGCCTGTGCTCTCCTCTCTTCAGCCTGTGCCCTCCTCTCTTCTGCCTGTGCTCTCCTCTCTTCTGCCTGTGCTCTCCTCTCTTCAGCCTGTGCCCTCCTCTCTTCAGCCTGTGCTCTCCTCTCTTCAGCCTGTGCCCTCCTCTCTTCAGCCTGTGTCCTCCTCTCTTCAGCCTGTGTCCTCCTCTCTTCAGCCTGTGCTCTCCTCTCTTCAGCCTGTGCTCTCCTCTCTTCAGCCTGTGTCCTCCTCTTCAGCCTGTGCCCTCCTCTCTTCAGCCTGTGTCCTCCTCTCTTCAGCCTGTGCTCTCCTCTCTTCAGCCTGTGCTCTCCTCTCTTATGCCTGTTCTCTCCTCTCTTCAGCCTGATCTCTCCTCTCTTCAGCCTGTGCCCTCCTCTCTTTAGCCTGTTCTCTCCTCTCTTCAGCCTGTGCTCTCCTCTCTTCAGTCTGTGCTCTCCTCTCTTCAGTCTGTGCTCTCCTCTCTTCAGCCTGTGCCCTCCTCTCTTCAGCCTGTGATCTCCTCTCTTCAGCCTGTGCCCTCCTCTCTTCAGCCTGTGCCCTCCTCTCTTCAGCCTGTGTCCTCCTCTCTTCAGCCTGTGATCTCCTCTCTTCAGCCTGTGCTCTCCTCTCTTCAGCCTGTGCCCTCCTCTCTTCAGCCTGTGATCTCCTCTCTTCAGCCTGTGCTCTCCTCTCTTCAGCCTGTGCTCTCCTCTCTTCTGCCTGTGCTCTCCTTTCTTCAGCCTGTGCCCTCCTCTCTTCAGCCTGTGCTCTCCTCTCTTCAGCCTGTGCCCTCCTCTCTTCAGCCTGTGTCCTCCTCTCTTCAGCCTGTGTCCTCCTCTCTTCAGCCTGTGCTCTCCTCTCTTCAGCCTGTGCTCTCCTCTCTTCAGCCTGTGTCCTCCTCTCTTCAGCCTGTGCCCTCCTCTCTTCAGCCTGTGTCCTCCTCTCTTCAGCCTGTGCTCTCCTCTCTTCAGCCTGTGCTCTCCTCTCTTCAGCCTGTGCCCTCCTCTCTTATGCCTGTTCTCTCCTCTCTTCAGCCTGATCTCTCCTCTCTTCAGCCTGTGCCCTCCTCTCTTTAGCCTGTTCTCTCCTCTCTTCAGCCTGTGCTCTCCTCTCTTCAGTCTGTGCTCTCCTCTCTTCAGTCTGTGCTCTCCTCTCTTCAGCCTGTGCCCTCCTCTCTTCAGCCTGTGTTCTCCTCTCTTCAGCCTGTGCCCTCCTCTCTTCAGCCTGTGTTCTCCTCTCTTCAGCCTGTGCCCTCCTCTCTTCAGCCTGTGCTCTCCTCTCTTCAGCCTGTGCCCTCCTCTCTTCAGCCTGTGCTCTCCTCTCTTCAGCCTGTGCCCTCCTCTCTTCAGCCTGTGTTCTCCTCTCTTCAGCCTGTGCCCTCCTCTCTTCAGCCTGTGCTCTCCTCTCTTCAGCCTGTGATCTCCTCTCTTCAGCCTGTGTCCTCCTCTCTTCAGCCTGTGATCTCCTCTCTTCAGCCTGTGTTCTCCTCTCTTCAGCCTGTGCCCTCCTCTCTTCAGCCTGTGATCTCCTCTCTTCAGCCTGTGCTCTCCTCTCTTCAGCCTGTGCTCTCCTCTCTTCAGCCTGTGCTCTCCTCTCTTCAGCCTGTGTCCTCCTCTCTTCAGCCTGTGCCCTCCTCTCTTCAGCCTGTGCTCTCCTCTCTTCAGCCTGTGTCCTCCTCTCTTCAGCCTGTGATCTCCTCTCTTCAGCCTGTGCTCTCCTCTCAGCCTGTGTCCTCCTCTCTTCAGCCTGTGCCTCCTCCTCTCTTCAGCCTGTGCTCTCCTCTCTTCAGCCTGTGTCCTCCTCTCTTCAGCCTGTGTCCTCCTCTCTTCAGCCTGTGCTCTCCTCTCTTCAGCCTGTGCCCTCCTCTCTTCAGCCTGTGTCCTCCTCTCTTTAGCCTGTTCTCTCCTCTCTTCAGCCTGTGCTCTCCTCTCTTCAGTCTGTGCTCTCCTCTCTTCAGTCTGTGCTCTCCTCTCTTTAGCCTGTTCTCTCCTCTCTTCAGCCTGTGCTCTCCTCTCTTCAGTCTGTGCTCTCCTCTCTTCAGTCTGTGCTCTCCTCTCTTCAGCCTGTGCCCTCCTCTCTTCAGCCTGTGATCTCCTCTCTTCAGCCTGTGCCCTCCTCTCTTCAGCCTGTGCCCTCCTCTCTTCAGCCTGTGTCCTCCTCTCTTCAGCCTGTGATCTCCTCTCTTCAGCCTGTGCTCTCCTCTCTTCAGCCTGTGCCCTCCTCTCTTCAGCCTGTGATCTCCTCTCTTCAGCCTGTGCTCTCCTCTCTTCAGCCTGTGCTCTCCTCTCTTCTGCCTGTGCACTCCTCTCTTCAGCCTGTGCCCTCCTCTCTTCAGCCTGTGCTCTCCTCTCTTCAGCCTGTGCCCTCCTCTCTTCAGCCTGTGTCCTCCTCTCTTCAGCCTGTGCTCTCCTCTCTTCAGCCTGTGTCCTCCTCTCTTCAGCCTGTGATCTCCTCTCTTCAGCCTGTGTCCTCCTCTCTTCAGCCTGTGATCTCCTCTCTTCAGCCTGTGATCTCCTCTCTTCAGCCTGTGCTCTCCTCTCTCTTCAGCCTGTGCTCTCCTCTCAGCCTGTGCCCTCCTCTCTTCAGCCTGTGCTCTCCTCTCTTCAGCCTGTGTCCTCCTCTCTTCAGCCTGTGTCCTCCTCTCTTCAGCCTGTGATCTCCTCTCTTCAGCCTGTTCTCTCTCTTCAGCCTGTGCTCTCCTCTCTTCAGCCTGTGCCCTCCTCTCTTCAGCCTGTGCTCTCCTCTCTTCAGCCTGTGTCCTCCTCTCTTCAGCCTGTGATCTCCTCTCTTCAGCCTGTTCTCTCTCTTCAGCCTGTGCTCTCCTCTCTTCAGCCTGTGCTCTCCTCTCTTCAGCCTGTGCCCTCCTCTCTTCAGCCTGTGCTCTCCTCTCTTCAGCCTGTGCCCTCCTCTCTTCAGCCTGTGCTCTCCTCTCTTCAGCCTGTGCCCTCCTCTCTTCAGCCTGTGCTCTCCTCTCTTCAGCCTGTGCTCTCCTCTCTTCAGCCTGTGCTCTCCTCTCTTCAGCCTGTGTCCTCCTCTCTTCAGCCTGTGCTCTCCTCTCTTCAGCCTCTCTCTGCTGCCTCATGTCCTCCCTGATGAGGTCTAACAGCTCCTGGTCACTGTCCCTTCTCCTCTTCTTCGCTGCTGGCTGCCTATCTCCTTCCCTCTCTTCTTCCTCTCTCTCCTCTTGGTCACTCACTGCTGCACTTGGCCCTGGAGTGTCCATAGGGATGGAGGCAATAAGGACAGGGGGGCAAATTGAAGGCCTTTGTCCTAAAACCTCATCCATTTGGACAAACCAGGGCCAAGTAGCAGCAGTGGGCTTCCCACTCATTTCCTCTCCTGACCCTGGATACTTGCATTCCTAAAGACAAGTAAAAAATATATAACCTGTTCACAAAACATGCAAGCTTAAACCTAGGATTTGTTTCAACTGTTACTAACAACAATATTAGTTTCTATATATGGACATACTTTATATTTCTTTTTTAAATTGTCCCACTTTTTCTTTGCTTGGGCTGGTGTCACTTTACCAGACAGACCCATCTTCTCCAAAACTATCCTAATGTAGGAGAAAAAGAGAAAATATTGGAATTGTGTTAATCACAGATATCAAAACGACAATTGTGGAACAATACTGTGTAGAATTATACTACAAAAGGACAAAACAAGAGAATTAAGAAAATGTTTCAGCTGTTTAATGACTGCAGGAAATGTTATATGTACTTCACAAAACAAAAAAGAAACAAAACTGCCTTGATATTACAATGGGATTTCTAAATAGATTTAATTCCTGTACCTCCATCCCACAGTGGCAGAGTTCTTTGCTCCGGTGAAGAGCTCATCGTTCTCTCCCCGGAGCTTTATAAAAACTTCTGTCTGCTCTTTCGTCCCTGGAAGTGTTAAAAACAGCTTCAAATCACTAACAAATTATCTGTGTGTAAGGGGATATTCACACAGGCAGTAAGGAAGAAGCTAGTTTACGAAAGTAATGTTTTATTTGTACATATAAACGTACAAATGTAAAAAAAAAACTTAACGCTAAAACAAAATGCCTAACTAGACAACCACTGAAAAATATATATATTTTTTAAAAGCCAGTTTTTAAAAAACTTACATCTTAAAGCATACTCCTCTCCCACTCCGCTACCGCTCGCTTCATTGGCCATTACGCTCTGCCGAAAAGAATTATGGGATAGGTAGGACGGGAAAGGATCCACCACACCCATCCTTCCAATTCGGGGAAAAGGAGGACGATTTGTGGGCCGCATTTGAAGGATCCTACAATTTGGACAGCCTTCGTCAAGCGCTGTGACGTAACATCCTTCAAATGAGTATTCCGAAGGATGTAGACCCTGAATTTGGACACAGCCAAAGTCACAACTTTGGTTGGCACACGTGTCTAGATGATTTGGACACAGCCTATATCATTCTGGCTCCTACAATAAATGCTGTTCTATCGAAATAAAAAAGACATTTTTATTTGTAAAATTGACAAAGTGAAGTGTTGGACATATTTATTGTAGACGACAGGAACTGTAAACTCAAAACTCTCTTTACATTTAAACCTGAAGCTATTATACATCTGTGTAGAACTAAAACTTGACAGAAATAAATATTCACACATTCCACTTCCTGTTTCCACATTTCATCAGCTCTTATCCTCAGCTGCCGACTGTGACCTGGAAACTTTTATTTCACTGTTAAATGTGCGACTTAAACAATTGGGTACAATCAAATGTAATTATAAAACATTATATAAGGCTTAAGAATCTTGTAAATAAACAGACACATGCATTGTGTTGGTGTGATAGAAAACAAAGCAAGCAGTGCCTAAAACCAAACAAAATCAGTAGAAAACAAGGTTCTTCTCTGGAAACACCTCGCTATAGAGAATAAAAAAAACCCACTGACCAAACAGTCTGAAGGGCTTAAAAAATACAAATAAAAAACACAACCTTTTTATTGTTTATCTGCAAATTTGTGGAAATATGTTCTGGTGTATTACTTTAGATCAGTTCATTGATCATCTATTCACCATCAAGTTTCTAATTATTTTTTAACCTTGAGCAATGAAACAGAAACCCCTAACACACATCTCCAGGTGGGGCACAAAGTGGGCATAAAACCCAGGATGTGGTGAGGTGCTAAAGATACCCTGGAGTTATCCCCACTTTCCTTTATGACACAAACAATATGACAATAGAATATTTCCATTGATAGAACAAACATACACTTGGATTTAAACTGAAAACCTCCGTCTCTAAGCACTTCCTCTCGTATTGGACTTATTCTCCAAAGACTCGTGGTGCATTGTGGGAAGGTGATGAGTTCAGCTGAAGTGCTTTTCTACATTTTGGGGACAATATAGTGGTTTTGTAAGACGTCCCACATGTCCATAAATCCCAATAATAACAGGTTCCACATGAACAGCAGCAGGAATGAGGCCGTTACTGTGGAGTGTTTTCTCATTTCACTTTATTGTCATTTCTCACAGGATTTCAACCCAAATCACATTTATCTCTGTCATATTTCAAATCCACCTTTATATTAATGAAGTGTACAGAAGCACTTGTCGAGACAAATGCTGTGATTGATCCTTCTCTACAAACACAATGAGACCAACATGAGATTGATGTCATCAGTTTGTTTCTGTGTGGGATCTGTCTCTGTCAAAGAAACTGGAAAAGAACTGTTCCTCTGTTTTATCCAATCAGACCAGCTCAAAGTAAAAATACAAAGTCCATCTCTGATCATTGAAGTGTGTTTGGAGTCTTTTCTAATATTTTCTAACATGTGTGAGTGTGTGAGGTCAGGTAGACTGGACTATCTGATCAGCAGTGAGGATGTTTCTCTACAAGAGGACACTCTCAGTCCCACAGAGTTAACAACGACACTGAGGAGTCAAAAGACCAGATCTGAAACCCAGGAAACAGAGTCTGAGTGAATGTGGTGTTGAAGGTGTGGAGGTGGGTCAGTTGGTCAGAGGAGACTGTGTAGAAGGACAGAGAGCCAGCAGGACAGTCCACATACACTGCTACTGTCCCAGAAGAGGGACAGGGGTGAGGGAGGAGGGTTGGGTTTTTATTATGACAAACATAGTAACCATCTTTAGAGCAGATCAGAGTCCAGGAGTGATCGTTGAATCCAAACTGACATTTTATACTGTCCCCTTTCCTTCTGATTCCTCTGTAAGACACTGATATAGAAACATCTCCGCTCCACTGGACCTCCCAGTAACAGCGACCAGTCAGACCAGTCGAACACAGCAGCTGATAATAGATGTCAAATCTGTCCTGATGATCTGGATATGGCTGCTCCTCTTCCACTCGTGTCACCTTCTTGTTGTTGTCAGACAGTTTGAGGATTCTGTGAGCTGTGTTTGGATCCAGTGTGAGTTCACAGAAATCTGATGGAGACAAGACACAATACAGCTGCAGTTAGTCCTCTGTCCTCTCTGAACACATGAGATTAACACAAATGTACAAGATTCACAACACAACTACAAGATTCTGTTTGATGGAAAAGTCATATTAGAAGAAACACTTGTGTTTGGAGGAGCTTTAAACTCTTCTTCTGCTGTTTATTGCTGTAGGACATAAAGCAGCTCCTAAAGCTCCAGCCTCTGACGTCACTACACAGGAGTTTATTCACTTCTCTGTACTTCATGGAAATGTACATCAGTCACATTTCTTTGACACATTTGACTCCAATAGTTGTTCTATTCTCTGGCAACACAGGAACAAAGTTGGTTGAAGCTGCAGCAGTCGTTCTGATGGTGCTTGGTGCAGACAGTGGCTGAGAGCATGTGGCTCTGTGTTGCAGGAGATTGTTCACAGCTGCTGTCATTTTGCCAGTGTTTGTGTGATATCTGCTGTTGTTCTAGTGATGAGGAGGACTGACAGCAGAGGCACAGCTCAGAGGAGAACAGCTTATTGTCTCCAGAAGAATCCTTCACATGACTCTTCCTACATGTTTGATCGAAAGGTTAGTGCAGTTAAACAGCTCCAAACTGGACTCTTCAGGAGCTCCTTTAATAAGAACTCTAGAGTCAGTTCTGACACCTGTGGACTACACAGTAAAAGGTCACTGCTGTCCAAGGCTCAGGAAAGAGTTAAGGCACAATCACACATCAATGAGCTCCATGACACAGGTTTTATACAGGCCTTCTCCTTCCCATAATGCCTTGTTTCTCAGAATAAACTAAGCAGCAGCATCGTCCTGGCTCTTTTCTAAGTGTCTGATAGATTTAACACTAAGGACCTATGGCTTACTCTCAAAAGCCACCAGACAATAAGCATCCTTACAGCTTCTCAAACAAAGTGAAAGTATGGCTCACACAGCCATGAGCTTTAGTACAGTGTTGATTATGACACTGATTATTAATAGATGCATAAAAAACAGAGTTGATTCAATTTAAAGAGCTGTTGTCTGGCTCAGATCTAAATCTTCATCTGTTCTGAGGCAAATACATACATCTCTGTGAGACAGTCTTTATCACAAATGTTTCAATCAGATCTGGTTCTGACTAAAACCTCAAACAGACACATTCACTTTTATTGTGACGTGTGTAAAACGTGCCTTTATTTGATTTCTCTCATTTTGTCCAACAGCGCTGTGCTCTGGTATCGATAAGTCACTGACACAGCTTTAATCCAACACATTTTCTAAGGTGTGTTCCTGCTGCATTGAGGCTTGTGTTCAGGTCTAAAGACACACTGGGGGTGAGTGTGGAGAGGAGCAGCCCCTAACTCTGCTACAGACACACTCTCATACAGCTCCAGCTTATACAGGTGTCTGCAGGCCTCTATGAGTCTGAGTCACACTAACTCTGCAACAAACTACTGCTGCATCACTTTAACAACCATCACTGTCTCAGAGTCACACACACACACTTTTCAGGCCAATGTGGAAAATACATCACTTTTGTCCCTGAATTTGTGTCTGGCTCAGAGTTTGGACAGAGACAGATCCCATTGTAAGTCCAGTAAGTCCAGTAATGAATAGGGTTTGTCTGAGTGAACAAAAGGTCAGGCTCAGTGACACATCAATGACAGCATTTACAATCATTAATTCTCAGAGAAAAAACTCACTTTACATCAAGTGGAAGAGAAGAAACATCTGCAGTTTGTACAAAAGACAAACTGAGCTTCTCAATATTTCTGAAGCTTTGAAATCTTTCTGTGAGTTTAGAGCAAAGCCTGTGGTTCAGAGATGTCTTGGTCTAAATCAATGAGACTGTCACACTTACACTTCCTGAGACCTGGTCTGATCCAGTGGACTCCAGCAGGATCCAGTCTGAAGGAAAACAGAGACATTACATCAGTCTGATCCACACAAGCTTTTCTTTTCAATCTCATTGTTCCTCCTGAAGCACTCTTTGAGCCTCATTTATCAAACATGTGTTCTCTGACATTTATCAATCTGAACTTCAGCAGAAGTTCACTCAGATCACATGCAGCTCTGAACTCCAGTCAATTTAACACTGTTTTACAGGATTTTACACTAAACTCTAATTAAACTTCAACAATTCACTTTAGAAAGTATTTAGGATATACTTTGATTTTTGGTTCAGAAATGATTTTACTGTTTTGAGGAAAAGGCTGCAACACATTTCTTCAAAAGAAACAAAAGAAAAGATTGTTTTGTAAAAACTCAGAACAGTGTGTATTTCATTGTCTCTGGGTCGGCTTTAGTTCTTCACTTCATTGTCCAACTTGGTCAAAGAAACTTTAGAAACAAAGTCTGGTGCCTTCAAAATAAAAGCCTAAGTGCTAAATCACTAGGATTGATGAAAAATGAACCAGTGTTTATGGACTTTAGTTTTTTTAAATACAGGTGTGTATTATTAAGTTATGTCTGTAACATATTTATATTTTTGTGTTGATTATTCATTATTACTTTGATTAACATGAGACCATTACACTTAAATACTGCAGTAGTTACTGACATTAAACTCATCTTTTCTTTTATTTAAAGGATATTTTTTGATAATATTGTGCCATTATTTGTCCACAGTTCTCTGATAATACTCCACAGATCCAGGACCAGGTTCTTACTGTGCCTTCAGCAGTT
Source organism: Perccottus glenii (assembly GCA_024416835.2). Taxonomy (NCBI): domain Eukaryota; kingdom Metazoa; phylum Chordata; class Actinopteri; order Gobiiformes; family Odontobutidae; genus Perccottus; species Perccottus glenii. The sequence goes on from JALDQB020000102.1 coordinate 44,807, forward strand.
TTCCTTTAAAACATCAAAAACAAAACTTTATTCATCCAAAAGGGATTTAGAAATATCACAGTTCAGATTTAGAGTTAGTTATTGGAGGATTTAAAAGAACTATGACATAATTATGCTTGTGTTTATCTCTGATATTGTGCAGTTCTTGTAAAAAACATGAAAAGTCCAAGTGCAGCAGTCTGTGACTATTCCAGTGTTGAAAGAGTGTGAAATGATAGAAGAGCATGTGTGATGTATGAGGCTGAGGCTCTGATTGGTCATTGAGTGTCTCTTCCTCAAACTGCAGCAGCTGCTGAGCTTTTAAACACACACATAGGTTTTATTTCACAAACAGGACTTCAGCCTCTGTCAGCCTCTGTGTCAAATCAAACATTCTTTAGACATAATAAGGAACAAGAGTTAAAAACATGTTTGTCTTCATTAGCCTCATGATGTTGGAGTTTCCATCAGACAAACATGTTTCCCTCTAACCTTGTGTCACACATGGATTGAACACAGTAGTGTTAAATGTGTACACTACAGTGCACTGTTTTTGTTGAAAGGCTCTTTTTTGTCCCAAACTGATGAAAGAGGTATTTTGACAACATTAACTGTTTTGGGATCAGTGTGTTTGTCTCAGAAATCATGAGACTGCACATTCTTCTGCAAGTGTAGATAATCCAAGTTTACATTATTATTAATACATTATTATTATTGACCACATTATCCATATCACAAACAATCTATTAAACTACTACTGCATCAAATTTAACTTCAGCAGTAACATTTAACATCCAACATAGAGTATATGGTGACACTTGTTTATTGTTCCCAGCCTTTGTGTTCTCATCAGATCACATCCTTCTGTTGCTCACAGGTCTAAGCTAACATCTGTCCTCAGTCTCACCTGGTTCTGTCTCTGTCTCTTAGATCACCTGCTCACTCTGCTCTCTTCTTTCTCTCACTTCCTCTTTCCCTCTCTGAGCTCTCACCAACAGGAAATTAAAGATTCATTTAAGCAAATGTTCCAAAATACAAATGACACTAACAACCAAGAAGATATAAGATTTACTTTTTGAGATATGCCACTTTAATATGCAAGGATCCCCATTACTTATTTTAACAATAAAGAATATATTTATTTTATTTATTAAATGCTGTAATATCCATCAGGCTTGTTGCCTACAAACACAAGTTAATTAAACTTTGTAGACTGTTAATAATATTCCATCTCATTCATTTGATAAAAATAGATTTAAAAATACATTTGACATATTTCATGGCCTACTATGAAGTTTTAAAGTTCTAAAGACAATATTTTCGGCTAAAACAACCCCATGCCTCCTGACTGCTGTTTCCTGATCAGTGCAAGAGTGATACTAAACAAGTTAAAAAAATTAAACAGTACATTTAATTATTCTGATCTTTTTTGTAGTCATTGAATTTGAATAAAAGTCATGTTGCCTCAGAGAAGCTGGGACTTGGAGAATGAACAGTGAAAGGAAAGTCATTAAAATGTTAGCTGCAGCTAATATTTGGCAATGCAGCAACAAGTCCGGTGATTATTAACTACTTTAAGTGTCAGACATAAAGTGGTGCCTTACGTACCCTTCATAACAAGAAACACAAAATTAACTCCCCTTAAAAAGTCCTCGAGTAAGAGCGCCAACAATATACTTCTGTCCACCAGAGGGCAGGCTCCAAAAGTGGAAAGATCATGTTTACAGTCTGAATGGGGGATTTTATTTACAAAAAGGGTTAGTTCTTTTTTTCTTAAAATATATAAAATGTTTTGTTTTAAATATATCTCATAAAAAAATTTTAATTTGTAATTTAAAAATCTGACATTTCCTAAATAAAGTACTGTGGAGTAAAATGTATTTTTAAAGTTCTTAATTTTATTTTAGGGGTGCAGCCCTAAAAGTGGTCTAGCCTCGACCTATGCTTTACTGTCTGTAAAAATAATGCCTCTGTTTTATTATTGCTGGTGTAATATTATTTATTTATCAATAGTGTCTCTGTTTGCTCGTTTATATTTAGTTTTTGTGAGTTTTATTGATCACAGTTCAAATGAAAACAGTCTTACTGTTCAAAGTATAATCTCTGGGCCCCTGTGTAAGAGACACATTTAGGGTTTCCACTCAGTTTAGCCTCAGCCTCTTCTCTTGTAGGTCGTAGGTCACAGGTCGTAGGTCGTGTCAGGAGTCCGTCAGGCCTCCATTAGTGCAGTCCACGCGTCTGAGTGACTCTCACAGACGCAGTGAACCATTCCCCCAGTTTCTATCTGTGTCAAAGGCTAAATACTGTCAATCTCCAAAGTGAAGCTCATTACCCTCCTGCTGACAGATCACCAGCTCAGTGACAGAAGCTTCTGCTAGCTTACTGATCCGGCCCAGTGTTAGCCCATGCTTTACCACCGCTGGTGGTTTGGACCTTGTTTGGGCCTGGGTTAAGTTGGATGTCCCTTGCTAACAGGACTAGGAGAAAGAGAAATACTGTCGAGTGCACACGGTCTCTTTTCCTTTCACTCAAATCTGTTTTGGTGCATGACATTACACAAGTGTTTTCTAACTTCAGGAGTGAGTAGTAGATGGTTAAACAAACATATCCAAAGTTCAGGTACAAAGTAGGTTTAAATTGTTTCTTGAATTCTGAGAAAAGAAATCTAAATTTTACCAGAAAAAGAAGACACACCAAACAGGTAAGTAGCAGGTGTACTTCTGAAGCTGTGTGTTTGAACCAGGACATTTCAGCTGTGGTTTCTCCTCAATACATGTTGAGGCTTTTAATTTCTAGACAGGTTTCTGTGCTCGCAGCTTGTTATTCTTAAAATGAGCAGAATTTCAGAGTGCATGTACATGCCAGATGTTAAAGGCAGTGACAAGAGGAGCACGGAGCCCAACCAACCCACAACAGCCTGGCTGTTCATATCTATTTCTTTCACCAACATATGGTCCATACCTGAGAGTGTCCAGTCTGCAGAGGGGGTCCTCCTGTAGAGCAGACAGGAGCTTTACTCCTGTGTCTCCTGGATGGTTGTAGCTCAGATCCAGCTCTCTCAGATGGGAGGGGTTGGACCTCAGAGCTGAGGCCAGAGAAGCACAGCCTTCCTCTGAGATCAGACAACCTGAGAGTCTGCAAACACACAACATTATACAGATCATCAGTAACAGGTCTAAACATTAACAGGTCAAACTCCAGCACATTTGGTTCAGTACATTGTGTTTAATATTTGTTTAGTTAATTAAAAACTGAAATCAGGCTCCTGACTATGAGTTTGTTTAGTAAAAAAAAAAAAAAAACTATTTTACAGAGCAGACAAAGGTTTTTATTAATGTTTTAAGCGTCTGTCTTTTCCAAAGAGCACTTAATCCATGCTTTTTAAAAGCCTAATAGTGAGTAACATTACAGTAAAGTTTTAGACTCCTGACCTGAGTTGTTCCAGTTTACAGTGAGGACTCTTCAGTCCAACAGACAACATCTTCAGCCCTGAGTCCTTCAAGTCATTGTTACTGAGATCCAGTTCTCTCAGACTAGAGGACTGGGAGCTGAGGACTGAGGACAGAGCTTCACAGCTTCTCTCTGACAGGTTACAGCTGCTCAGTCTGGAGAAGAAGACAGGGACAGGCTATGTTAATAACATCAAACATTTAAATTATTTATTCTTATTTAGCTGACGCTTTTATCCAAAGCGACTTACATTAAGCTTCTATTCACCAGTGTTACAGCTGGAACACCACTGGAGGCAAAGGGGGGTTAAGTGTCTTGCCCAAGGGCACAACAACAGTATGAACTGTGGGGAGAGCGGGAATTGAACCACCTACCTTCTGGTTATAGGACGACCGCTCTACCACTGAGCCCATTTCTAACCTTTGAATGACCATTAGGCACATTAGAGAAGTCGTCCTATAACCACAACTTTGGCGGCTCTTGAGCAAGACACTTAACCCTCCTTGCCGACAGTGACAAGGCTCTGATGTATGAATGTGTGAGAATGTGGGGCAACGGATAGAAATTATCCTAAGGCTACAATCCAGCATGTTTACATTAATGTGGCTGAGTCTCATGAATATTAATGAACATGCACTGTCTTAATCAAATATATGCATTTATTTATTGTTATTTTGAACAAGATAAATTTATTCCCATGACTGACACAGCACCATCTATTTATCCAGGCTTGAGACTGGCACAAAGTTACACTACTTTGTGACAAATTGTTGCTATATTTTTATTGCCATGTGTTTGTATTAATAAAGCATACATTTAATAAAATCCAACCAAACCTGAGTTGTTCCAGTTTACAGTGAAGACTCTTCAGTCCAACAGACAACATCTTCAGCCCTGAGTCCTTCAAGTCATTGTTACTGAGATCCAGTTCTCTCAGACTAGAGGACTGGGAGCTGAGGACTGAGGACAGAGCTTCACAGCTTCTCTCTGACAGGTTACAGCTGCTCAGTCTGGAGAGAAAAGATTTTTTGAAGTGTAGAAGTGTATTCAAATGTAACTCAATAAAATAGTCATTACTCACATAGCTTTGTTGGAGGCTTTGACCACTGGCACCAGTCTCAGGAGAACCTCCTCTGAAGCAGAGTATTTATTCAGCTCAAACACATCCAGAGCTTTTTCTGATGACAGTAAGATGAAGGCCAGAGCTGACCACTCAGCAGGAGACAGTTCATCTTCAGACGGACGTTCTGAACTCAGGTACTGTTGGATCTGCTCCACCAGAGAACGGTCATTCAGTTCATTCAGACAGTGGAACAGGTTAATGCTTCTCTCTGTAGACACATCCTTACTCATCTTCTTCTTAATGTACTCAGCTGTTTCCTGATTTGTCTGGGAGCTACTTCCTGTCTGTCTCAGCAGACCCTGTAGAAGGCTCTGATTGGTCGGCAGTGAAAGACCCAGGAGGAAGCGGAGGAACAAGTCCAGGTGTCCATTTGGACTCTGTAAGGCCTGGTCCACAGCTGTTTGGTGAAGAAGTATTACATTTGTAGCACTCTTAGATTTGTCTGAGAGCAGGTTGACCCCAGTGTTGATGAAGGTCTGATGGACGTGAAGAGCAGCCAGAAACTCCTGGACACTCAGATGGACAAAGCAGTAGACCTTGTCCTGGTACAGACCTGGCTCCTCTCTAAAGACCTGTGTGAACACTCCAGAGTAAACTGAGGCTGCTGTGGTGTCCAGGCCACACTCGCAGGTCTGACTCAGAAGATCAGGTTTCCTTTCTGCAGCTGCTCAAAGGCCAGTTTTCCCAGAGACTCCACCATCTTCCTGGTCTCTGGACTCCAGTGTGGCTCTGTCTCAGATCCTTCTTTATACTTGACGTTCTTGACTTTGGCCTGAACCACCAGGAAGTGGATGTACATCTGAGTCAGGGTGTTGGGCAGCTCTTCTCTCTCTCTGGTTTTCAACACATGCTCCAGGACTGTGGCAGTGATCCAGCAGAAGACTGGTATGTGGCACATGATGTGGAGGCTTCGGGACGTCCTGATGTGGGAGATGATTGTGTCAGTCTCGTCTCTGAACCTCTTCCTGAAGTACTGCTCTTTCTGTGGGTCGGTGAACCCTCGGACCTCTGTCACCACGGCGACACACTCATCTGGGATCTGATTGGCAGCCGCGGGTCGTGTGGTTATCCAGAGGCGAGCGGAGGGAAGCAGGGTCCCCCTGATGAGGTTTACCAGGAGCACATCCACTGAGCTGGACTCTGTGGCGTCAGTCAGGGCCTTGGTTTTGGTGAAGTCCAGAGGAAGTCTGCACTCGTCCAGACCGTCAAAGATGAAGACCACCTGGAGGTCTTCAAAGCTGCAGAGTCCTGCTTCTTTGGTTTCACTAAAGAAGTGTTGAACAAGTTGCACCAAACTGAACTGTCTCTCTTTCAGCACATTGAGTGCTCTGAAAGTGAACGGAACAGCAGCTGTATGTCCTGGTTGGCTTTGCCTTCAGCCCAGTCCAGACTGAACTTCTGAGTGAGCACTGTTTTCCCGATGCCAGCCACTCCCTTTGTCAGCACTGTTCTGATTGGTCCATCTGTGTCAGCTGGGCCTTTAAAGATGTCTTCACATGTGATGGCTGTCTCTGGTCTGCCTGGTTTCCTGGAGGCTGTTTCGATCTGTCTGACCTCATGTTCCTGGTTGACCTCTGAAGCCCCCCCTCTGTGATGTAGAGCTCTGTGTAGATCTGGTTCAGAAGGGTGGGGTTTCCTGCTTTAGTGATGCCCTCAAACACACACTGAAACTTCTGCTGCAGGTTAGACTTCAGTTTACTCTGACAAACTCCAGAGTAACTTCCTGAATGAAGACAACAGATAAAGCCATGAGTCTCAGAGAATATAAAATGACTGTGAGCCTCTTGTTAAATGTATTAAATGGTCCTACTGCTCCACAGACGCTCAGCCAGCTCCTTCTGCTTCATCCTCTTCAGGAAGTTCAGTGTGATCTTCAGAAAAGCCTCACTGCTGCTCCTCTGCTCCTCTGACCCCTGCTGCTTCACTCTGGGGATGAGGACACAACAAAGACTCTGTTTCAGTGACACACTCCTGACTCTCTGTTGTAAAGTCTGTACTATTGATAGACTCTGTAAAGTCTGGATTATTAATGTTCTCTTATATTTTAGACTATTTTTGTAATCTTAGTTTGTTGTTTTAAAAGGTCAGAGGTCGTCCCGTTGACCAGTCGCTCCTGAAGGACTCACAGCTGGAGCCAGGTTCAGAAGACTCTGGTGTCTTTTTTATTCTGGTTCAATGAACAAAGTTAAAAGATAATCTTAAAGTCATTGTTGAAGATTTAATTTTATAACATTGACTTTTTTTAAAGGATTTATTTTTAGCTGAAAAGAGATACATTAAACAAATGTAATTTGTGAGGAGTTCTGCTCTTGAGCTTCTCTTGAACAATTAAGACAAACATATGCAACTTGAACAAAAAAAGTGGTTCATATCGACCAGTCTCCTCATTAATCTTGGACCACAAACTGTTTACAGCAATTACAGCCCATCATTATCAGAAATTATTTAATGTTTGACAAATTGGTTGTTCATCCAAAGTGTTCTGACAATGACTTACTGTGGACCACCTTCTGTTTTAAACTTAATCGGTTGTTCCATGGAGTGATCACTTTTAAAGGAGACACAGCTGGGCCCAGGAGCAGGTCTGTGGATAAAGATGGTGCAGTGGTTTTAGTGCTGACCTCCGAGCTGGAGAACAGTGGTGGACCATTAGAGATCCTCATCTCACCTCTGAGCTTTGGGGGGGTCAGTGGTTTTAGAGGGAGGGGCTCCGTCCTCTCTGTGCTCACTCTGATCCATGCTCAGTCTAGAGCCATACAAAATGACACAAAGTGAACAAACTGTAAAGGACACTCAGTAATCCTTTCCTCTGTCCTACACTGCCCCCTACAGCCACAGACCAGTCACTGCAGCTCAACACACTAAACTAAAGCAGCTCTGAATCCTCAGGGACTAAACTGAGATTAAAACTAAGACTTATTCAGGACTCAACCAGAAATGAACCTGCACCAATATTTATTAAACCTTTATGAAACATAGATTAAATCCAGTCCAAACCTGATTAAAGCAGGACTAAAGCAGGTTTGAACAGGTTTTGTTGCAGCTTTAGTCCAAACTCAGAGTGTGTTAACTCTGTTGGATTCTTAGTAAATGTTGATGTGTTTGTATTTGTTCCTGGTCTTGTTGGTGCAGCTTTAGTCTGAGCAGAGGCTGATGAAGGTCACTTTAAAACACCTCTTTTCTGGCTCCATTGAGAAGGCCTTGAGCTAAACTCAGAGGAAATAACTCTGAACCTGTTTCTGAAACAGGAACAGTGAGTTGGGCCGGTCTGACGAGGAGGACTCTGAGTTCAGATTTAAACTCTGATTGGTGGAGCCTCCTGCAGGAAACAGGGCCAATAACAAGAGTCTGCTCCATGTTTACAACAGACATTAACACAAGGGACACACTCTTCTTTTAGATAGACTTTTAAATTAAACACATTTACTGCAGTTAGAAATATGAAAAATAAATATAATAAGTAGATCTTTAGACATTTTCAAACTAATTCAATGGATTAAATAAAAAAGCCAAAGGTTCTTTGTGTAAAAGTGGAGGCAAGTGTTTTTCTTTCTACAGACATTCTTCTGCTCCCTCAGTTCTCACAAATATTACAAAACTGTTCAACAACTGTTGCTTTCATGAAAAATACACCTTTGGTATAAGTTCATTCTGTCTTCAGGTTCAAAATATTTTAAAGAAATACTTTGTTCTGATCCGACAGGACAAAATGTGGCTTTACCTGCTCAACTAGTTTTGACTACTTCCTGTAGCCTTCATCAGAAGTGTCACATGATGTTGTTGTAAAGACAACACCATCATGTGACGCATGATGTGGAAATATACACTTTACAAAATCTACATCATTAAAACATTTTTATACCGTTTCTTTTTTATTTCTTCCAACTTAGATCTTTGTTTGAACTTTTGTGTCATTTTTGTAAAACACATGGAGTTTTTTTCTTCTTCAGTCATTAACAAGCCTCTCCCATGGAACCTCTAAAATGGTCCTCGTGTAAGGGCGCCGCCATACGGTGATTTTACAGCGAAATACAACGATATACCGCTGTCCACCAGAGGGCAGGCTCCAAAAGCGGAAATATAAGGAGAAACCCAATGGCGACTTTACAAGAGTAAAACTCATGTTTACTTCCTGGTACAAAAGATGGCTCCGGTCTCTAGAGCTAAGTTTTTACTACATGACAACTCTGGGGGGGGGTGAATTTTTGATTAAAATGTTTGTTTATGCTATCTAAAAACTATAGTTTTACTATGGAAAAGGCCCGGATGTAACAGCCATTTTATTGCCCATTCGTAATGACAATATTGGTGAATAGGGGAACAATGGGCGGATATCATCCATATTTATACAATCTATGGTCATAAACCATAAACACTGCCCCCTACAGCCACAGAGCACTACAGCTAAAAATAAAAACATCAAAACCAGAAATTAAAATGTGATTAACTAGCATTAAAACATATTAAACCAATGTTTACATCAATTAAAGCAAAACCCGTTTAAACCAAGACTAAAGCCAATTAAAGCCGCAAGCGGCGATAAAGGCCCTCGCCTCCCTTGAGACCGCGGGGACACATGTACTCGGAGGATTGCATTTCGTGCTTTAAAGTGTAAACTTCACGGTAATGTCAAATAACCGGGCCTGTGCTACTGCTTGGGCCTGCTACACCACCTTGTAATTTAGAGTTAAAGGTCTCCACAATCCCTGGTTTTCCTGGGAGCTGTCTGAACCTTTGAAAATAATAGATTATGCTTGGGCTAAGGCGAGAAAAACAAAGTACTGGCTGGAGATTTGAGATTTACATTTACATTTATTCATTTAGCAGACGCTTTTATCCAAAGCGACTTACATTACATTAATGTGTTACAGTCACTGGAGGCAAGGTGGCTTAAGTGTCTTGCCCAAGGACACAACGACAGTATGAACTGTGGGGAGAGCGGGAATCGAACCCCCTACCTTCCGGTTGAAAGACGGCCGCTCTATCCACTGAGCTACTGCCGCCCCCGTGAGATGACTCAGGAATCGCTGCACCCCCTGTTTAAAAAGGCAAAATGTAAATATAACTTGTCTAAAAGTACAAGGTTACAAGTTCCAAAGGTTTCTGAGGAGTTTTCTAAGACTCTAGCCATGGCTCTGGAGGGGCCTCCTCTAAAGGAAGGATCCTGGCAATTGGGAAATGGCATTTATTTCCCAAAGAAATGGCTGCCTCTTCACAGACTCATTACGACCACAGCCACAAATATATCAAAAACAAATTGATAACTTTTTGGCACACGTGTCTAGATGATACTCACCAAATTTGGAGCTGTTTAGATGAAAAGCCTTTAGACACAAGGGGTGCAATTTAGGTGGTCACGCATTCCACCCAACATAGTAGATTTCCTGTTGAGTTTACGGTATGGCTGTAATAAACTTTTCTGTTTGCCCTAAGGTGTCCTATGGATGTACCAAGTTTTGTATTTCTACATTGGAAAAATTTACTTTCATTTTCCATAGAACCAATTATTTTGACTTTTCTAGGGTCGCCACTGAGTCATTTTTCATATTTTTTTCGGGGACTTCAAATACATAAATTTTTGCCGGGCCTGAAGTCTGGGACCAATAAAAATGACTTTTAGTTGTACATTTACTGGGTCAAATTGAAAATCATTTTTCAGAAAAATTATAATAAAAATATATATACCAAATTATAATAAAAATATATAACTCGAGCAAAACGACAAGAAAAACGCCTGTCTATTTTACATACATGTGTTTAGCTCATTTTGCCCAAGTTTGGTGTCTGTGGAATGAAGCAGCTATTTTCTGTTGTTTTAAAAGAGAGGTTGTATTCTAAGTCGGTTCACATCTTCAATTTAAAATGGCCGCCTTCCCGTGTGTGATAAGGTGTGGTCCCCTTTGGCTTTTGTTCATAAGCCCATACTTGATGTGTACCAAGTTTCATTTGCCTATGACAAACTAAAAATTTCACTTCCCATTGACTTTTTTCACATTTTTTGGGACGTTGCTATGGCAACACATTTATAGATAGGGGGTGGTTGTCATTGGCTTTTATGCTCGTCATGACATAAGAGATGTGTGTACAAAATTTTATGTCTCTATGACAAACTAAATTCTTGGGTCCATTATAAGTTTGTAGGGGGCGCTGGAGAGCCATTTCTAAAGATAACCCTTTTATTTACATATTTTTTGTTCAGGTCATGAATGTGCACAAACGCCTTTTGGGTCCAACTCGATCCGAGAAGGCGTTTGAGAGTTAAGAGACGTTTTATTTTCACAAAAATGGCCACCTCGTTACAGGCTTGCCACACCCATACCCGATAAGATATCAACAACAAAGTCACAACTTTGGTTGGCACACGTGTCTAGATGATACTCACCAAATTTGGGGCCATTTAGATTAAAACACAATGATTTGCATCTTTCTGCGCAAGGGGTGCGATTTTAGTGGCCGCGCCTTTCACCCCACATGGCGGACTTCCTGTTAAGTTTAGGTGTGACTGTCATTGACTTTTCTGTTTGCCCTGAGGTGTCCTATGGATATACCAAGTTTCATTTTTCTACGTTGGAAAAAGTTACTTTCATTTTCCATAGGCCCAATGTATTTTGATTTTGTAGGGTCGCCACTGAGTCATTTTTATTTTTTTTTTCGCGACTTCAAATACATAAATTTTTCGCCGAGCTTGAAGTCTGGGACCAATAAAATGACTTTTCGTGCATGTTCACTGGGTCAAATTTAGGATCATAGGTCGACAAGAAAGATAAAAAAAAAAAAAAAAATCAGAGCAAAAACAATAGGCCCTCCTGGCCATCACCGCTCGGGCCTAAAAATCCGAGCAAAACAATAGGCCCTCCCGGTCATCACCGCTCGGGCCTAAAAATATAACTCGAGCAAAAAGTTTAGAAAAACGCTTGTCAATTTTACATGTGTTTAGCTCATTTTGCCCAAGTTTGGTGTCTGTGGAATGAAGCAGCTATTGTCTGCGTACTTTTAAAAAAGAGGTGTATTTTAAGTCAGTTCACATTTTCAATTCAAAATGGCCGCCTTCCCGTGTGTGATAGGGTGTGGTCCCCATTGGCTTTTTGTTCATAAGCCCATGCTGGATGTGTGTACCAAGTTTCATTTGCCTACACAAAACTAAAATTTTCACTTCCCATTGACTTTTTCCAAATATTTGGAACGTTGCTATGGCAACACATTTATAGATAGGGGTGGTTGTCATTGGCTTTTATGCTCCATGACATAAGAGATGTGTGTACCAAATTTCATGTCTCTATGACAAACTAAATTCTTGGGTCCCATTATAAGTTTGTAGGGGGCGCTGGAGAGCCATTTCTAAAGATAACCCTTTTATTTACATATTTTTGTGTTCAGGTCATGAATGTGCACAAACGCCTTTTTGGGTCCAACTCGATCCGAGAAGGCGTTTGAGAGTTAAGAGACGTTTTATTTTCACAAAAATGGCCACCTCGTTACAGGCTTGCCACACCCATACCCGATAAGATATAAAAAAAAAAGTCACAACTTTGGTTGGCACACGTGTCTAGATGATACTCACCAAATTTGGGGCCATTTTGATTAAAACACAATGATTTGCATCTTTCTGCGCAAAGGGTGCGATTTTAGTGACCGCGCCTTTCACCCCACATGGCGGATTTCCTGTTGAGTTTAGGGTGTGGCTGTCATTGACTTTTCTGTTTGCCCTGAGGTGTCCTATGGATGTACCAAGTTTCATTTTTCTATTGGAAAAAGTTACTTTCACTTTCCATAGGCCCAATGTATTTTGACTTTTCTAGGGCCGCCACTGAGTCATTTTTCGTATTTTTTTCGGGACTTCAAATACATAAATTTTTTGCCGGGCTTGAAGTCTGGGACCAATAAAAATGACTTTTAGTTGTTCGTTTACAGGGTCAAATTGAGGATCATTTTGCAGAAAAATTATAATAAAAAAATATATACCGAATTATAATAAAAAAAAATATAACTCGAGCAAAAAAGTCTAGAAAAACACTTGTCTATTTTACATACATGTGTTTAGCTCATTTTGCCCAAGTTTGGTGTCTGTGGAATGAAGCAGCTTTTTTCTGTGTACTTTTAAAAAAGAGGTGTATTTTAAGTCGGACCAATTTTTCAATTCAAAATGGCCGCCTTCCCGTGTGTGATAGGGTGTGGTCCCCATTGGCTTTTTTGTTCATAAGCCCATGCTGGATTTGTGTACGAAGTTTCATTTGCCTACGACAAACAAAAATTTTCACTTCCCATTGACCTTTTTCCAAATATTTGGGACGTTGCTATGGAAACACATTTATAGATAGGGGGTGGTTGTCATTGGCTTTTATGCTCGTCATGACATAAGAGATGTGTGTACCAAATTTCATGTCTCTATGACAAACTAAATTCTTGGGTCCCATTATAAGTTTGTAGGGGGCGCTGGAGAGCCATTTCTAAAGATAACCCTTTTATTTACATATTTTTGTGTTCAGGTCATGAATGTGCACAAACGCCTTTTTGGGTCCAACTCGATCCGAGAAGGCGTTTGAGAGTTAAGAGACGTTTTATTTTCACAAAATGGCCACCTCGTTACAGGCTTGCCACACCCATACCCGATAAGATATCAACAACAAAGTCACAACTTTGGTTGGCACACGTGTCTAGATGATACTCACCAAATTTGGGACCATTTAGATTAAAACACAATGATTTGCATCTTTCTGCGCTTAGTGCGATTTTAGTGGCCGCGCTGCTTTACCCCACATGGCGGACTTCCTGTTAAGTTTAGGGTGTGACTGTCATTGACTTTTCTGTTTGCCCTGTGGTGTCCTATGGATGTACCAAGTTTCATTTTTCTACGTTGGAAAAAAGTTACTTTCACTTTCCATAGGCCCAATGTATTTTGACTTTTCTAGGGGCCGCCACTGAGTCATTTTTCGATTTTTTTCGCGACTTCAAATACATAAATTTTTCGCCGGGCTTGAAGGCTGGGACCAATAAAAATGACGTTTCGTTCATGTCCACTGGGTCAAATTTAGGATCATAGGTTGAAAAGAAAAAAAAAAAAAAAAATCCGAGCAAAACAATAGGCCCTCCCGGTCATCACCGGCTCGGGCCTAATTAAAGCCGCAAGCGGCGATAAAGGCCTCGCCTCCTTGAGACCGTGGGGACACATGCACTGGAGGAATGCATTTCAGGCTTTAAAGCGTAAACTTCTCGGTAAAAGGATTCTGAGGAGTTTTCTAAGACTCTAGCCGTGGCTCTGGAGGGGCCTCCTCTAAAGGAAGGATCCTGGCAATTGGGAAATGGCATTTATTTCCCAAAGAAATGGCTGCCTCTTCACAGACTCATTACGACCACAGCCACAAATGTATCAAAAAACAAATTGATAACTTTTTTGGCACATGTGTCTAGATGATACTCACCAAATTTGGAGCTGTTTAGATGGAAAGCCTTTAGACACAAGGGGTGCAATTGAGGTGGTCACGCATTCCACCCAACATAGTAGATTTCCTGTTGAATTTACGATATGGCTGTTATAAACTTTTCTGTTTGCCCTGAGGTGTCCTATGGATGTACCAAGTTTCATTTTTCTACGTTGGAAAAAAGTTACTTTCACTTTCCATAGGCCCAATGTATTTTGACTTTTCTAGGGGTCGCCACTGAGTCATTTTTCGTTTTTTTTTTTTCCGGGGACTTCAAATACATAAATTTTTCGCCGGGCTTGAAGTCTGGGACCAATAAAAATGACTTTTAGTTGTTGGTTTACTGGGTCAAATTTAGGATCATGGGTCGACAAGAAAGATAAAAAATAAAAATAAAAAAATCCGAGCAAAAACAATAGGCCCTCCCGGTCATTACCGGCTCGGGCCTAATAAATCAAGAGTAAAGCAGGTCTAAAGTCAGAACTAAACCTGATCTGAACCCAAACCTTATTAAACACAAACTACAGGTTGATTAAATCCAGTCCAAACCTGATTAAAGCAGGACTAAAGCAGGTTTGAACAAGGCCTAGAACCAGGAAGAAACCCAGGACTAACTCAGGCCTGAACTAAATGTGGACTAAAGCCAGACTAAAGCAGGTCTAAAGTCAGAACTAAAGCCAGACTAAAGTCAGAACTAAAGCCAGGACTAAAGCCAGAGCAGAGTGCTGTTGAAAAGAATCAAACTGGTCAAACCTGAGTGGATCCAAAGTGTCCAAAGTGTCCCAGAGAAAAGTGTGCGACTGAAGAAAAAGACTTGTTTGTGTGTTTCTTCCTGGAGTGACTCAGAGACACACCTGTGTTGGCTGCAGGCCAGGGGGAGGGGCTGCAGTGGGCGGGGCTTCACACTGACTCCACAGGTGACAGGAGGCTGCTGGCTGAGTTCTGTGCTTGTGTAGGGCTCATTTCCTGTGACCTTTGACCTGCAGCAGAAGGAAGAAGGAATATTAAATACATACATATGACTAATGCAGCTGAGACTAAACTCTGAAGATCCCTGGAAATAAACCAAATCCACCACATTTTAGAGTTTCCTGTTTCAGAAACAGGTTCAGAGTGAGTTCAGTCGACTCTGAGTCTGTTCACTCTGAGTTTAGCTGAAGGAGGAAAATCATTCTCACCAGATGAATCTGATGCTTCCCGCCTAACGCTGACGTCACTTTGATTTTTTGCCGGTGGACGAAGGACGCATCCCGGTGACGTATCTTTCCTTGGCATTGTCCTAAAAAAACACCTTGGTTCCCTGGGTTCTTCCGTCCAGTCGAGCCTCAGAAACCTTGGTGTTCTGTTTGACCAATCTATATCTCTGGACAGTCATTCTAGACAGTTGGTCAAAAACTGTTTTTATCATTTGAGAAACATTTCTAACATTCTGACATTTCTATCTTATCGGGTATGGGTGTGGCAAGCCTGTAACGAGGTGGCCATTTTTGTGAAAATAAAATGTCTCTTAACTCTCAAACGCCTTCTCGGATCGAGTTGGACCCAAAAAGGCGTTTGTGCACATTCATGACCTGAACACAAAAATATGTAAATAAAAGGGTTATCTTTAGAAATGGCTCTCCAGCGCCCCCTACAAACTTATAATGGGACCCAAGAATTTAGTTTGTCATAGAGACATAAAATTTGGTACACACATCTCTTATGTCATGATGAGCATAAAAGCCAATGACAACCACCCCCTATCTATAAATGTGTTGCCATAGCAACGTCCCAAATATGTGGAAAAGTCAATGGGAAGTGAAAATTTTAGTTTGTCATAGGCAAATGAAACTTGGTACACACATCAAGTATGGGCTTATGAACAAAAAGCCAAAGGGGACCACACCTTATCACACACGGGAAGGCGGCCATTTTAAATTGAAGATGTGAACCGACTTAGAATACAACCTCTCTTTTAAAAACAACAGAAAAAAGCTGCTTCATTCCACAGACACCAAACTTGGGCAAAATGAGCTAAACACATGTATGTAAAATAGACAGGCCTTTTTCTTGTCGTTTTTGCTCGAGTTATATATTTTTTATTATAATTTGGTATATATTTTTTTATTATAATTTTTCTGAAAAATGATTTTCAATTTGACCCAGTAAACGTACAACTAAAAGTCATTTTTATTGGTCCCAGACTTCAGGCCCGGCAAAATTTATGTATTTGAAGTCCCCGAAAAAAAAATATGAAAAATGACTCAGTGGCGACCCCTAGAAAAGTCAAAATAATTGGTTCTATGGAAAATGAAAGTAAATTTTTCCAATGTAGAAATACAAAACTTGGTACATCCATAGGACACCTCAGGGCAAACAGAAAAGTTTATTACAGCCATACCGTAAACTCAACAGAAAATCTACTATGTTGGGTGGAATACATGACCACCTAAATCGTACACTTTGTGCTAAAGGGTTTTCATCTAAACAGCTCCAAATTTGCTTTAAAGCACGACATGTAATCCTCCGAATATATGTGTCCCCGCGGTCTCAAGGGAGGCGAGGGCCTTTATCGCCGCTTGCGGCTTTAATTGTAATTCTCTTTTTACTTGTTTGAACAAATTGTCTCTGAGTCGACTACAAATAGTGCAAAATGCTGCAGCCAGGCTTTTAACTGGAACCAACAGAAGGGCTCACATTTCCCCGGTTTTATCCTCATTACATTGGCTTCCAGTCAAATTCAGAATTGATTTTAAAATTTTAGTCTTGACTTTTAGAGCTCTGCATGGACAGGCCCCCCAGTACATCACTGACCTGCTGACCCCTTACTCCTCCTCCCAAAACCTTCTAACGGTCCCCAAAACCCGTTTTAAAACTCGGGGAGACCGGTCTTTCCAAGCAGTCGCCCCCAGACTCTAGAACGCCCTGCCCCTGTCACTGCGAGTGGACGCTTCTGTTGATTTTTTTAAAAAGCAGCTGAAGACACTTTTATTTAAACAAGCTTTTAGTTGATTGGGCTTTTTATGTTTTGATTATTTTGTGTTTTTAATTTTTATTCTCATAGTTTTATTGTTCTTTTAGTGCACTTTGTAAAGCACTTTGTGATTTATATCTGTGAAAGGTGCTATACAAATAAAATTTACTTACTTACTTACTAAAGTTACATATTTATTATTTCTTAACATTAACTGTGCAACACACCTCATTCATTGTTATACTGATTATATTTCTGCTAGAGGTTAGTAGTTGCTGTCGTTTTGTGAACAGGGCACTTCTGTTTGGGCTAGCTAACATGCTAGCGGGTTTTTAGCATTTGAGTTAGCGCTTAGCATACCTCGATTGTTGTGTTTGTTACTGTTTTCCTACTCTTGGTTAGTCTTGTTATATGTTCTGAGTTTTCCCTGTAACTTGTGGTTGTACTGCTGTGTGTGTGTGTGTTAGAATTTATCATTGTGATTTGTGAACAGTTGGCTTGACTTAGCTGTACCTACACTAGCTTAGCTAAGCTTTTTTCTGTATTGCATCTGCTTGGGGCAATGGATTGTAAATGTTGATGTGTTTGTATTTGATCCTGGTCTTGTTGGTGCAGCTTTAGTCTGAGCAGAGGCTGATGAAGGTCACTTTAAAACACCTCTTTTCTGGCTCCATTGAGAAGGACTTGAACTAAACTCAGAGGAAATAACTCTGAACCTGTTTCTGAAACAGGAACTGTGAGTTGGGCCGGTCTGACGAGGAGGACTCTGAGTTCAGATTTAAACTCTGATTGGTGGAGCCTCCTGCAGGAAACAGGGCCAATAACAAGAGTCTGCTCCATGTTTACAACAGACATTAACACAAGGGACACACTCTTCTTTAAGATAGACTTTTAAATTAAACACATTTACTGCAGTTAGAAATATGAAAAATAAATATAATAAATATATAGATCTTTACACATTTTCAAACTAATTCAATGGATTAAATTAAAAAAGCCAAAAGTTCTTTGTGTAAAAGTGGAGGCAGGAGTTTTTCTTTCTACAGACATTCTTCTGCTCCCTCAGTTCTCACAAATATTACAAAACTGTTCAACAACTGTTACTTTCATGAAAAATACACCTTTGGTATAAGTTCATTCTGTCTTCAGGTTCAGAATATTTTAAATAAATACTTTGTTCTGATCCGACAGGACAAAATGTGGCTTTACCTGCTCAACTAGTTTTGACTACTTCCTGTAGCCTTCATCAGAAGTGTCACATGATGCTGTTGTAAAGACAACACCATCATCTGACGCATGATGTGGAAATATACACTTTACAAAATCTACATCATTAAAACATTTTTATACTATTTCTTTATTCGTTATTTCTTCCAAGTTTGTTCTTTGTTTGAACTTTTGTGTCATTTCTGTAAAACACATGGAGTTTTATTTCTTCTTCAGTCATAAACCATAAACACTGCCCCCTACAGCCACAGAGCAGTCACTACAGCTAAAAATAAAAACATCAAAACCAGAAATTAAAATGTGATTAACTAGCATTAAAACTTATTAAACCAATGTTTACATCAATTAAAGCAAAACCTGATTAAACCAAGACTAAAGCCAATAATCAACAAGGCCTACAACCAGGAAATAAACCAAGAATAAATCAGAACTAAACTACCATTGGTTTAAATCAAGAGTAAAGCAGGTCTAAAGTCAGAACTAAACCTGAACTGAACCCAAACCTTATTAAACACAAACTACAGGTTGATTAAATCCAGTCCAAACCTGATTAAAGCAGGACTAAAGCAGGTTTGAACAAGGCCTAGAACCAGGAAGAAACCCAGGACTAACTCAGGCCTGAACTAAATGTGGACTAAAGCCAGACTAAAGCAGGTCTAAAGTCAGAACTAAACCTGAACTGAACACAAACCTTTTTAAAACACAAACTACAGGTTGATTAAATCCAGTCCAAACCTGATTAAAGCAGGACTAAAGCAGGTTTGAACAAGGCCTAGAACCAGGAAGAAACCCAGGACTAACTCAGACCTGAACTAAATGTGGGCTAAAGCCAGACTAAAGCAGGTCTAAAGTCAGAACTAAAGCCAGGACTAAAGCCAGAGCAGAGTTCTGTTGAAAAGAATCAAACTGGTCAAACCTGAGTGGATCCAAAGTGTCCCAGAGAAAAGTGTGCGACTGAAGGAAAAGACTTGTTTGTGTGTTTCTTCCTGGAGTGACTCAGAGACGCACCTGTGTTGGCTGCAGGCCAGGTGGGAGGGGCTGCAGTGGGCGGGGCTTCACACTGACTACACAGGTGACAGGAGGCTGCTGGCTGAGTTCTGTGCTTGTGTACGGCTCAATTCCTGTGACCTTTGACCTGCAGCAGAAGGAAGAATGAATATTAAATACATACATATGACTAATGCAGCTGAGACTAAACTAAATGCTTGTATGGAAGCATCCTCTGTTATGTGTGAAAAGTTCCTTTGCTTTTTTATTGATAAGGTCACGTCGATTAGGTCCCAAATTGTACCTTCAGCTTCAGACCCCTCAATTTTTGTCCCCTGCTCAGTTGTCTTTGATCATTTTGAGCCAGTGACTTTTTCCTCTTTAGAGGAGGTTGTTGGTCATTTGAAGCCCTCGGGTTCTCCAAATGATGCTGTCCACCCTCGACTATTTAAGGAGGTTTTCCCCACTGTAGGACCATATGTTGTAGCAGTTATAAATAGTAGTCTGACCTCGGGTGTGGTAATTGGAATTTTAAAACATGCAGTAGTTCAACCTCTGATTAAAAAACCTGTTCTGGATCTGTCAGTTCTTGCTAATTTCAGGCCTATTTCCAAATTGCCTTTCCTTTCAAAAATTTTGGAGAAGATTGTGTACAGTCAATTATTGTCCTTTTTGGAAGAACATAATATTCTTGAGGTTTTCCAGTCCGGTTTTAAGACCTTGCACAGCACCGAAACTGCTCTTTTAAGAGTTTTTAATGATATCTTTTTAGCTACTGACTCTGGTAAATGTGTTATTCTTGTGCTTTTAGATCTAACTGCTGCATTTGACACAGTGGATCATGAAATATTGATTTCACGTTTAAGGCAGTGGTTTAGGTAATACTTAGCGGATCAAACTTTTTGTGTTAGCTTAGGTGACTCCGTATCCTCCTCTAGTCCTCTCTTGTGTGGTGTTCCACAGGGCTCAGTCCTCGGCCCTCTACTTTTCTCTCTGTATCTGCTTCCACTTGGTTCCATACTTAGAAAGTATGGCATTTCATTCCACTGTTATGCTGATGACAGTCAGATTTATGTACCTCTTAAAAAGAAGAATTATAACTCTGTCGGACAACTACTCAATTGTCTCGACGACATAAAGGCCTGGATGGCTCTGAACTTTTTAAACTTTAATGATAAAAACAGAAGTGATGGTTTTGGAGGCACCACTGGGACCCCACCTGTAGATTTGGATTCCTTAGCTCCCTATATTAAACCTAATATTTCAAACTTAGGATTTAAAGTGGACCCTGAGCTTAAATTTGACAGTCAGATCAAAGCTGTTGTCAAATCAAGCTTTTTTCATTTAAGGCAGCTGGCCAAAATAAAGCCAATTCTGTCAAGACAACACTTTGAAACTGTAATCCACGCCTTTGTAACTATACGGCTGGATTACTGTAATTCACTATATGTGGGGGTCAGTGGGTCCTCTATCACCCGTCTCCAGATGATACAAAATGCAGCAGCACGTCTTTTAACGGGCTCACGTAAACATGAGCACATTTCCCCTATTTTAGCTTCATTACACTGGCTGCCTATTAAATTTAGGATCCATTTTAAAATTCTGTTATTTGTTTTTAAATCCCTTAATGGTCTTGCTCCGCCATACCTCTCTGAGCTTCTACACTCTTATAAACCCGTCCGCTCTCTCAGATCAGATGATCAGCTGCTCCTGACTGTGCCAAAAACTAAGCGTAAGCTCAGAGGGGACCGTGCCTTTGCTGTGTCTGCCCCTAAACTGTGGAATGATCTGCCTTTGCACGTTAAGCAGGCCTCTGCTTCTTCTTTAGCTTATTTTAAAACCACTCTTAAAACCCATCTTTTTTCTTTGGCTTTTGATACCCAGTAAGATGTTGACTTTATTTATTTACTTTATTTACCTGATTCGTACATATGTATGTATCTATTTTTATGTTATTTTATTACTCTGTACAGCACTTTGGTCAACAGTGGTTGTTGTAAAGTGCTTAACAAATAAAGTTGGTATGGTATGGTATGGTCATTCTAGACAGTTGGTCAAAAACTGTTTTTATCATTTGAGAAACATTTCTAAATTGAAAGTGTTATTGTCTAAAGCTGACTTGGAGATGCTTATTCATGCTTTTATTTCTTCTCGTCTTGATTATTGTAATTCTCTTTTTACTTGTTTTCCCAAATTGTCTCTGAGTCGGCTACAAATGGTGCAAAATGCTGCAGCCAGGCTTTTAACTGGAACCAACAGAAGGGCTCACATTTCCCCGGTTTTATCCTCATTACATTGGCTTCCAGTCAAATTCAGAATTGATTTTAAAATTTTAGTCTTGACTTTTAGAGCTCTGCATGGACAGGCCCCCCAGTACATCACTGACCTGCTGACCCCTTACTCCTCCTCCCGCGCTCTTCGGTCTTCTGGTCAAAACCTTCTAACGGTCCCCAAAACCCGTTTTAAAACTCGGGAGACCGGTCTTTCAAGCAGTCGCCCCAGACTCTGGAACGCCCTGCCCCTGTCACTGCGAGTGGACGCTTCTGTTGATTCTTTTAAAAAGCAGCTGAAGACACTTTTATTTAAACAAGCTTTTAGTTGATTGGGCTTTTTATGTTTTGATTATTTTGTGTTTTTTTAATTTTTATTCTCAGTTTTATTGTTCTTTTATTGCACTTTGTAAAGCACTTTGTGATTTATATCTGTGAAAGGTGCTATATAAATAAAATTTACTTACTTACTAAAGTTACATATTTATTATTTCTTAACATTAACTGTGCACCACACCTCATTCATTGTTATACTGATTATATTTCTGCTAGAGGTTAGTAGTTGCTGTCGTTTTGTGAACAGGGCACTTCTGTTTGGGCTAGCTAACATGCTAGCGGGTTTTTAGCATTTGAGTTAGCGCTTAGCATACCTCGATTGTTGTGTTTGTTACTGTTTTCTTACTGGTGGTTAGTCTTGTTGTGTGTTCTGAGTTTTCCCTGTAACTTGTGGTTGTTCTGCTGTGTGTGTGTGTTAGAATTTATCATTGTGATTTGTGAACAGTTGCTTTACTTAGCTGTACCTACACTAGCTTAGCTAAGCTTTTTCTGGTTTTTCATCTGCTTGGGGCAATGGATTGCCATTATTGTTCGGTATTACTAGACAGATTGTCTCAATTATAGAGACGTGTTTGTGAGTTAGAGCAGCTAGATCAGCATAGACAGGGTTTGGTTACTTTAGATGTGTCAGGGTTTCCGGATAGTATCAGATGCAGGTCTGATAGCAGTCCTGCTAGCGATAGCTCCAGTTGCGGGTCAGTTGCTTCGGCAGCTGTTGCAAAGAGTCCTGCTTTCCTCTCGGTCTGTCGGCAAAGTGGTTCAGGCAGGCAAAAGCCTCCGGTTGTCCGCTCCTGTCCGCGGTCACCCCCTCTGACTGCGAACCGGTTTTCGCCGCTTTCAAGTCCGCTTGTCCGCGCCGATCACCAGACTGTTCCCTCTGCGCCGGCCAGCCGGAGCGAGCATCGTACTCTGGTGATAGGGGACTCCATTACCCGCAATGTTAGACTTGAGACGCCAGCCATTGTCCACTGTTTACCGGGGGCCAGGGCTTCCGACATAGAGGCTACTTCCTGCTTCTGAAGAGTGCAGTCGCACCTCTGCTTGCTCATGCCTGCTTTACTTTTCTTTTTTAGTTATCTCTACATTTAGCCAATGATTTTATGATTAACTTTTTTACAGTACTTTTTACTTTCTTTTAACTGGATTTTGCTTTTATGTTTTTACTTTTTTTTTTTTTTTTACTTTTTAAACAACCCGTTGGACTCCTTGAGCGACTGGAGCCTTGGTATCTATTTTTCAACATGTCTGGGGTAAAAACAACAACTACAAACTCTTTCTGCCAAAATTGCTGGAAATATCAACAGGAAATCAATGTGCTACAAACAAAGATTTTGCTTTGGAATCTGAAAGAGGACTTCAGGAGACAATACCGATCACACAATGTGGTAAGACTGTGAATTTAAACTTGGATGATACAGTGTCATTCCCAAAACTGAGCAAAGCAAAGGGATTTAAACAAAATGATACCACCTGGCATAAACTTGGTGCCCAGCCAAAGCAGCACTGGATTAGAAAAAAGAATGCTGACATCACAAGAGCATATGTAGCATCACCAGACATCCAGCTAAAAAACAGATTCCAACCACTGACTGAGCTAAAGGTGAATGAACCAGAAAACTCTGCTGTAAATGAAAAACATGGAGTAAATCAAGCTTATTCTATGGAGAACAGGAGACATGAATCTGTGGAAAAGCACCAGGCAAACAGTGACAGACAATCTATGCCAAAAGTGAAGGTCAGAGATATCTTGCTGCTTGGAGACGGTGCTGTCGAGACATAAACAACGGTAGATTTGCTACATGCAGCTTTCCAAGTGCTACAGTCACTGATATAACATCACTCCTCCCCAAGTTATGTCTAAACACACAGGGATTAAACAGCTGATGTTACACGTGGGTGCAGTTGACACCAGGAAGGGGAATCAGAAGTTTTAAAAAGGATTTCTCCAGGCTTTTAGATAAACTTGAAAACCTGGAAGTGCAATCCTTTATAAGTGGACCACTCCCAAACATCGACAGAAGGATCAATAAATTCAGTCGGCTGCTTGCATTGAATACATGGCTGTCCAAGGCCTGTGAGACTAGAGGAGTGCACTTCATTGATAACTTTAACTTGTTTTGGCAACGTGACGACCTGTTCAAAGGAAAGGGCCCACATCTAAACAGGAGGGGTCAGGAGGCTAACGGATAATCTCCTGCACTCCCTGAGACACCTAAATGGTTCTGGGCGCCCTCTTGAACAGAGAAAGGGTCCTCAGCCACTGAATGAAAAAAGCACTCCTGCCTCACCAGCCAAGGATCCTCCTCTGACTCTACCACCATCAACACCTCCACCACTGAAATGGACTCCCCAATAGGACCATGGACCCCACCAGTAACATCAACACCTTCCGCGGACCTCACCATCCCTGTCCCATCTCCGGATTCACCAATGGGATTTCCAGATCACCTGGAAATTTTAGTTAAATCTGGAATTAAGATGATACCCTTACACCTAACTTGGCCAGGTCACGGGTTCTATCATCATCACTAAAAACATCACCCCCAATACCACCCAGGAGTACCACTGCTTCACCTCGGCCACTACCTAGAGTCCAATGCACCCCTGTCAGACCCTCTCCACCCCCTCCCAAACCAGCTCCTCCCAGACCACCTCCTCCCAGACCAGCTCCAAAAGCCTTGACTAGCATCAAGGCTACTATCAGTGATTAGGACACTGAGGGCCTCTGCTGTTCCAGGACTTTTCGTCATAATAAACCACTTATCAACCTGAGGCCCTGGGAGAGAACACTCCTCCTAGCTCCAAAGCTACAGTCAGAAGTCGCAGATTAAAGAAGAGAATTACAGTTAGATTGTCTAATCAGACAAATCTGATTCAAATCCCCTGCAAACAGATAAAGTCAGGTCCTGCTCAAACGGACTTAAAACTTGCACTGTTCAATGTCAGGTCTTTGGGAAACAAATCTTTTTTAATTAATGATTTTATAACTTCAAATAAGCTTGATTTTATGTTTTTAACAGAAACATGGTTAGACAGCAGTACTGGAAATGCGGTCCTTATTGAATCCACCCCATCGAATTTCACATTTTTATCCAAAATACGGGAAAACAAAAAGGGTGGTGGTGTATGTGCCTTTCTTAGGGATAATATTCTTATCCAGAAGCTATCACTTGGTGAGTTTTCATCATTTGAGTATGTGTCATTCAAAATGGAGTTGAGGTTTTCCATCTATTTTATATGTAGTTCTTTACAAACCACCCCAACAGTGTCATGATTTTATTAATGAGTTTACTGAAATGCTTTCGGTTATTTGCACAGAATTTGAACAAATAGTCATATCTGGTGATTTTAATGTGCATGTGGATAATGTTTGTGACAGAAATGCCAAAGAACTTTCTACTATTCTTGATACTTTTGGTCTTTGTCAGCATGTTAATGAGCCGACCCATAACAGAGGTCACACTCTGGACCTGGTCATTACTAAAGGTGTTCATATTTCAGATGTCACTGTGATTGATGTTGCTCTATCTGATCATTCATGTGTCTTTTTTCATCTGTCCATAATTCCAAAAGTTGCTATTGGACCTACTGTTGTAAAAAAGAGATACATTAACGATAACACCAGGACACAGTTTATGGAGGCAATCAGGTTTGAAAATGCCTCATCAGGTCAAGTTGATGATTTGTTGAATTGTTATAGTTCAGGTGTTTTAAATGTTATGGACACCATTGCTCCTATTAAGGTTAAAGTGATCAGGACTAGGCAGAAGGCTTCATGGAGCAATGCTCATTCTGTCAGGGCACAGAAAAGGGAATGCCGAAAAGCCGAAAGAAAATGGCGTAAATTGAAACTCTTAATTCATTATGAGGTATACAAAGAGAATTTGCATGTTTTCAATCAAACTTTGCAAAAAGAAAGAGAAATATTCTTCTCAGAGATCATCAACAACAATAGTAACAACCTGCGTGTCCTGTTTGCTACAGTGAACAGATTAACAAACCCTCCAGCTCCATTTCCACCAGAATTAGTTTCCACCACTAAATGCAATGAGTTTGCATTGTTTTTCAACGACAAGGTTCAAGGCATTAAACATGCGATACAGTCCAAAGGGCATACAACAACACTGCAGCCACCTAGGAGACACTTGGTTGGTTTAACACATTTTACTCCCATTAATGACAGAACAATTGAAATAACTGTCTCCAGCCTGAGTTCATCCACCTGCTGCCTCGATGTTTTACCCACTAGATTTCTAAAATCAGTACTAAGCAGTTTGTTACCACAACTCACTAATATAGTCAATAATTCCTTACAGTCTGGAACATTTCCAAGGGCCTTAAAAACTGCTGTCATTAAGCCTCTCTAAAGAAGAGCAGTCTTGATGCTACAGTGCTCAACAACTATCGGCCCATATCAAACCTGCCATTTTTAGGGAAAGTCATCGAAAAAGTTGTATATCAGCAACTTAATGACTTTCTATTACTTAACTGCTTTGATCCTTTTCAGTCAGGATTCAGGCCCCATCACAGCACTGAGACTGCACTTATCAAAGTCACAAATGACATCCGTATGAACACTGACGCAGGCAAAGTCTCTGTCTTAGTTCTGTTGGACTTGAGTGCTGCGTTCGATACAGTGGACCATGAAATCCTGACACAAAGATTAGAGGAATGGATAGGTATCACTGGAACTGCCCTTAAATGGTTTCAGTCCTATCTTGAAGACAGGAAGTACTTTGTTTCGGTTGGTAACTGTGTGTCAGACCAAATGGCCCTGACATGTGGGGTTCCACAGGGGTCTATCTTGGGACCTCTATTATTCAATCTCTACATGCTTCCTTTAGGCCAGTTAATACGCAGCTGTGGCGTATCCTACCATAATTATGCAGATGACACTCAGATTTACATTTCACTCACAGCAGGTGAAAATGGACCAATCCATTCACTGTGTCACTGCATCGAACAGATTGACATGTGGATGCAAAATAATTTTCTCCAACTGAACAGAAACAAGACTGAACTAATCATCTTTGGGCCACAGAAACAAAGAGAAAGTGTCAGCAGCCACCTTGCGTCTCTTTCTCTAAAATCTAAAAATCAGGTTAGAAATCTAGGGTCATCATGGACTCAGACTTGAATTTCCACAGTCACATTAAGTCAATTACATCATCTGCATTTTATCACCTTAAAAACATTTCCAGAGTCAAAGGGATGATGTCTCAACCAGACTTAGAGAAACTTATCCATGCTTTTGTCTCCAGCAGGTTAGATTACTGTAACGGCCTGCTCACTGGTCTCTCAAAATGAGGGTTAAGACAGCTGCAGCTTATTCAGAACGCGGCTGCTCGGGTTCTAACCAAAACCAGGAAGTACAACCACATCACGCCAGTTTTAAAATCTCTGCACTGGCTTCCTGTTGCTCAGAGAATAGACTTTAAAACAGCACTTCTGGTTTACAAGTCTCTAAATGGTTTAGCACCAGAATATATCTCTGACATGCTAGTTACTTATGAACCTCCTCGGACTCTGAGAACATCTGGGACAGGCCTTCTGCTCGTGCCCAGAGTTAGAACTAAACAGGGTGAAGCAGCGCTTTAAGTTTCATGCAGCAAAACCTGGAATAGCCTCCCAGATGAAGTAAAACGAGCCTCAACTTTAACAATGTTCAAGGGAGGTTAAAACCTTCCTCTTTAGCTCCACCTACACTACAACCTAAAGTGTTAGTTTTTTTCTTTTATCTGCACTCTTCTTTTTAAAATGTTTTTAATTTTTTCTTATGTTATAAATCTTGTAAATTGTCTTTTATTCCTGTAAAGCACTTTGAGTTACCCAGTGTATGAATTGTGCTATATAAATAAAATTGCCTTGCTTTGCCTTGCCTTGCCTAACCTTAGGGTGCTGACATCACACAGGAAGGGAGAGTTTCCCAGGACACATACTCGCACTACATACAAGCAGATAGTTATTCATGTCGGCACCAATAATGTGAGAATGAGGCAGTCTGAGGTAACCAAAGATAGCCTAGCTAGGACTTTTGAACTAGGGAACAAGATGAGTCGGCATCGATTAATTGTCTCTGGCCCTCCCGTAAGGGGTAGTGATGAACAGTATAGCAGATTAGTTTCCATGAACCGGTGGCTGGCCCGGCATTGTAGTCAGAAAGGTTATAGTTTTGTGGATAACTGGCCTTCTTTCTGTGGCTGCTTAGGCCTGCTGAGGGCAGACGGCCTGCATCCTACTGGACAAGGTGCTGCCATTTTGTCTAGTAATATAGACAGGTGCCTTCAATGCATTTGACACAAGGAATCTCAGCAGGTCGCAGGAATTAGAGAACCTGCTAGTCATGATAGTGCGGGTGTGGAACTGGATAATGTAGCGGCTTTTAGTTGGCTGGTTAGGCCGCAGTGGCGCAAAAAGGGGGTATGCGGCGCATGGGGCGCAACACCTTGCTGTTGTGCGTTTCTAAATCATGTCAGTATTTCCTCAATACTATATAACATTTTATAGGACTAACAGGCTACAGTAGGGGCCCTCATTAGATTCCATAAATAGAACAAATGGAATATCGCGAGTAGGCGTGGCTGGCGGGGGCGCCATGAGCGCGCTGAGCGAGCAGGTAACGTTATGTGTTAGTTGTCACAGTACGCACACAGTTGTCTTTAAAAGATGGATAAAACAAAAAAAAGAAAGAAAGAAAGAGGGAAAAGGAGATAGCGTGTCAAGGTATTAAACACATCTGAAAACTCACAGAGTCAGTGACCCAAAAGCATCATGTCCTCATGTTATTATAACTAGGGCTGAAACGATTCCTCGAGTAACTCGAGTAACTCGATTACAAAAAATATTCGAGGCAAATTCCTCTGCCTCGAAGCTTCTTTTAATTTATTTTTAAGCTCCCGTCAGTTTGTTTCGCAATGATTTTTTATGTGACACAGCGCTGCTTACGTCACCCGCATAAGCGGAAGGAGACGGAAGTAGGCGGAAGGAGTTAGCAGACTAGCAGTGTTTTGATTTGAGGGTGCTTGATGCGCGCGAGCTGCAAAATGGAAGGGATTGATAACAATAGCGATGAGCAAAGAAACAAACAGGAGAAAACGACTCAAACTGTCCAAGGTTTGGGTTTCATATTAAAACGTAAAGAGAACATTGTGGCGTATGTGTCCATTGCAAGCTCGAGCTAGGCTAGCATACCACAACAGTACGAAGGCCATGCTGCAGCTGCAACAGAAAACATCCACTCTACTCAGACCGGAGCACCGTCACCCAGGACAAGGTAAATTCAATGCAGCATTAAATAAATGTGATTGCTAGTCAAGATGAAGGCTGTTAAATCAAGTATGTTAACTATGTCATGGACAACCCACGTTGGGCAGTACAATTATGTTAAAAGAAACCGCACGCGTTTGCAGAGGGGTTACACCAACAGATTATTTAACAGCAGTTTATACCACGGCTACCAGAGGACTTTATTTACTGCAAAAACAAGTTGTGATTGGCTTTTACAATGAAGTATACTAGATTATTTATAATGTGAAAACATGCATGTTGGTTATATCATTTACAGTTTTTAAATATACATTTAAATTTATTTTACACACTCAAAACATTATCCAATGATTGTATATCGAACATTGCATCTTGTTAGTTATCGCATATCACATTTTTCTTCAATATCGAGCAGCCATAATACAAATTATTTTAGTATTCACAAGTATTTAGTTTGATTGCCATGAATAGTATTTATAAATACACAGCCATGAACTTGCTGTATAATAATGATATTATAGCTTACTTAGTAATAAATATCAATAATTGTTTGTTTTTTTCACCTCTTTTTTTACAGCTTCGTATGGACAGATGTGCGGACAGCTACTTCATGTTCCACTGAGCAGCTGAGTTTTCAGAGAGCATTCCAAGAAGAAGACTTATGTTCAGAACTTTTAACTTTTAGTTCTGAAAGTTAAGTTGCATGACTTAAAAGGCAGTGTTTTTGTATTATTATTATTAATTTAATGTGTGCCTTAGTTTTGATACTTTAAAAAGTAATTTGAAAGTAATTAATTTTATTTGTTTTTGCATCTCAGAAAATGCTTTATTTAAAACCCCAAATGAATGGCACTTAAATGCACTTTATTTTTATTGTTCACAGTACAAGTACAGACAAACAATGGGTAATAACTAAATGTTTATTTTTGATGTATGCATTGCATTTTTTGCATTTAAAAAAACAATTAAAATTTTCTTTTTAAAAATGAAACGTAGTTCTTTTTAAGAGACCTAGAGTCTTATTTTCTCTTCCATATTTAATATTGCACTTTAATTAAGTAAAAATACATTTTATCCGATTACTCGATTAATCGATAAAATATTCGGTAGAATACTCGATTACCAAAATATTCGATTACTACAGCCCTAATTATAACTCAGAGGCATTCTTTTAAACCCGGCAGAACTGTTAGAGCTCGACAGCTTGTTCCTGCCACTATCGCTCCACTGGATCAGCCCTCAAATGCAGGCTCTACGTCAAGACTGAAGATTGGTCTCCTGAATGTGCGGTCTCCTCCAAAGCACTCTTAATTAATGACCTTAATAAATATAATATATATATAGATCTTTAGACATTTTCAAACTAATTCAATGGATTAAATGAAAAAGCCAAAAGTTATTTGTGTTAAAGTGGAGGCAGGTGTTTTTCTTTCTACAGACATCCTTCTGCTCCCTCAGTTCTCACAAATATTACAAAACGGTTCAAAAACTGTTGCTTTCATGAAAAAAAGACATCTTTGGTATAAGTTCATTCTGTCTTCAGGTTCAGAATATTTTAAAGAAATACTTTGTTCTGATCCGACAGGACAAAATGTGGCTTTACCTGCTCAACTAGTTTTGACTACTTCCTGTAGCCTTCATCAGAAGTGTCACATGATGCTGTTGTAAAGACAACACCATCATGTGACGCATGATGTGGAAAATTTACAAAATCTACATCATTAAAACATTTTATACTATTTCTTTATTTTTTATTTCTTCCCACTTCGTTCTTTGCTTCAACTTTTGTGTCGTTTCTGTAAAACACATTTTTTCACAGTTTTTTTCTTCTTCAGTCATAAACCATAAACACTGCCCCCTACAGCCACAGAGCGGTCACTACAGCTAAAAATAAAAACACCAAAACCAGAAATTAAAATGTGATTAACTAGCATTAAAACTTATTAAACCAATGTTTACATCAATTAAAGCAAAACCTGATTAAACCGAGACTAAAGCCAATAATCAACAAGGCCTACAACCAGGAAATAAACCAAGAATAAATCAGAACTAAACTACCATTGGTCTAAATCAAGAGTAAAGCAGGTCTAAAGTCAGAACTAAACCTGAACTGAACCCAAACCTTATTAAACACAAACTACAGGTTGATTAAATCCAGTCCAAACCTGATTAAAGCAGGACTAAAGCAGGTTTGAACAAGGCCTAGAACCAGGAAGAAACCCAGGACTAACTCAGGCCTGAACTAAATGTGGACTAAAGCCAGACTAAAGCAGGTCTAAAGTCAGAACTAAAGCCAGGACTAAAGCCAGAGCAGAGTGCTGTTGAAAAGAATCAAACTGGTCAAACCTGAGTGGATCCAAAGTGTCCAAAGTGTCCCAGAGAAAAGTGTGCGACTGAAGGAAAAGACTTGTTTGTGTGTTTCTTCCTGGAGTGACTCAGAGACACACCTGTGTTGGCTGCAGGCCAGGTGGGAGGGGCTTCACACTGACTCCACAGGTGACAGGAGGCTGCTGGCTGAGTTCTGTGCTTATGTAGGGCTCAATTCCTGTGACCTTTGACCTGCAGCAGAAGGAAGAAGGAATATTAAAAACATACATATAAATAATGCAGCTGATACTAAACTCTGAAGGACCCTGGCAATAAAGCAAATCCTCAACATTTTAGAGTTTCCTGTTTCAGAAACAGGTTCAGAGTGAGTTCAGTCGACTCTGAGTCTGTTCACTCTGAGTTCAGCTGAAGGAGGAAAATCACTAACGATGACGTCACTTTGATTTTTTGCCGGTGGACGAAGGACGCATCCCGGTGATGTATCTTTCCTGGCATTGTCCTAAAGTTACATATTTATTATTTCTTCATGTCCTCATGTTATTATAACTCAGAGGCATTCTTTTAAACCCGGCAGAACTGTTAGAGCTCGACAGCTTGTTCCTGTTACTATCGCTCCACTGGACCAGCCTCAAATGCAGGCTCTACGTCAAGACTGAAGATTGGTCTCCTGAATGTGCGGTCTCTATCCTCCAAAGCACTCTTAATTAATGATCTTATTACTTCTAATTGCTTGGATTTACTTTGTCTTTGTGAAACTTGGCTTAGGCCCAATGTTTTTCTGCCACTAAATGAAGCCTCTCCCCCTGATTATGCATATGCACAGGTAGGTCGCACGTCGAAGCAGGGTGGTGGTGTTGCAGCCATTCATAAAGCTGCATTTTGCTTTACAGGTCCATCATCACAGCCAAAATTTAACTCATTCGAAGTGTTACTCATCAAACATATTCCTTCTCAATCTAACGGAAGGAAGCCATTTTATTTAGCTGTAGTCTATCGCCTTCCGGGTCCCTACTCTTCTTTCTTGGATGAGTTTGGAGTTTTCCTCTCGGACTTAATAACTGATAACATCCTTCTAGTTGGTGACTTTAATATTCATCTAAATAAGGAGTGTGATCCTCTGGCCAGAGCATTTCAATCACTGCTTACAACCCTGTCTTTCAACCAGTTTGTTCATGAGCCCACACACATTAGTGGAAACCATCTGGATCTTGTTTTGGCTCGGGGAATAGATGTCTCCCATCTCTTCGTCTCCTCTCTTTCATCTGCTGTTTCAGATCACTCACTGGTGGAATTTGAGATTAGTTATAGACTCCCCTCAAATTCCAACAATTTGACACACGGCTGACAGATGTTCTTCCTAATTTAACTCTACTTTAACCGTTCCTTTCCTTCTTCAAACAGGCTGTGGTCAAAACCCTGCTCAAAAAACCTACTCTGGATCCTGGATGCCTAAATAATTTCTGTCGTTGATAATTGTGTTTGGCATCTCTGGCTCTGCTCTTGCTTGGCTAGAATCCTATCTGTGTGATAGGTCTCATTTTGTCTCTTTTAATAAATCCTTCTCCTCCACGGCACCAGTGAAATTCGGTGTGCCACAAGGGTCTGTGCTTGGTCCCATACTTTTTTCACTATATGTTACACCATTGGGACAAATCATCAGAAGTTATGAAGTAAATTTCCACTGTAATGCCGATGATACACAGCTGTATGTACCAATAAAAGCGAATAATACTATTGACATCAAGCGTCTAGAGGCCTGCCTCGTTTCAATTAAAACATGGATGTCTCAAAACTTCCTCCATTTGAACTCGGATAAAACAGAGCTCTTGTTAATTGGTCCTGCCAGTCATCGGCACAAGTTCAACAATCTTACTGTCTCGATCAACAATTGTGTGTTGGAGCACGGCAACACTGTGAGGAACCTTGGTGTCATTTTTGACTCCACACTATCACTGCAGCAGCACATTAGTGAGGTCACTAAACTGGGCTTTTTTCACTTGAGGAATATCTCAAAAATTCACTCCTGCCTCTTTTTAGCTGATGCTGAAATTCTCATTCATGCATTTGTCACATCCAGGCTGGACTACTGCAATTCGTTATTCTCTGGACTGCCGAGGAAAAGTACTCTCAGACTACAAATGGTCCAAAATACACCCGCCAGACTTTTAACAAAGACCAGGAAGTTTGATCACATTACTCCGGTCCTGGCTTCATTACTTTGGCTTCCTATTCATGATAGAGCAGATTTCAAAGTTCTCCTGTTAACATATAAAATCCTTTGTGGACGCGCGCCCTCTTACCTATCTGACCTCATCACCCAGTATACTCCAGCTCGTACCCTTCGCTCTCAGGACGCTGGCCTCCTTCAACTTCCTCGAGTAAAGAAGAAGTCTGCTGGCTACCACTATTGCACACTCAGAGTGGACACTGGACACTGCCAATATAAATGTTTTTATTTGTAAATATGTTTGTGTATTTCTATGTATTTTTCAACTGTCCTGGACACATTCCTGCATGGCCTGTCCGTCCTGGGAGTGGATCCCTCCTTCTGTGGTTTTCCCTGAGGTTTCTCTTTTTTCCCGGCTGGGTTTTTTTGGAGTTTTTCCTCTGACCCTGATGGAGTTTAGTTTAAAAGTTTAAATTTTGAAACAGGTCTTCTGAAGTAGAGGTTTTAAAACTTTGACTTGACTAAGGGGCCAGTTACAAGGGTTGTATTTAGGCGTGTCCATTTAAAACACTATACATTGCTATGTCCCATAGAAGGACGCACTGCTCTGTTGCATAAAAACATATGTGCCTTTCTTTTTATGGTAAAGTGTACAACGGTTCAAAATAACATTCTGAATGTGAGATAACTTCCTGCTTCTGAAGAGTGCAGTCACACCTCTGCTTGCTCATGCCTGCTTTACTTTTCTTTTTTAGTTATCTCTACATTTAGCCAATGATTTTATGATTAACTTTTTAAACTTTTTTACATTACTTTTTACTTTCTTTTAACTGGATTTTGTTTTTATGTTTTTACTTGGGTTTTTTTACCTTTTAAACAATATGTTGGACTCGCCGAGCGACTGGAGCCTTGGTATCTATTTTTTCAACATGTCTGGGGTAAAACTACTACAACTCCTTCTGCCAAAATTGCTGGAAATATCAACAGGAAATCAGTGTGCTACAAACAAAGATTTTTGCTTTGGAATCTGAAAGAGGACTTCAGGAGACAATATCGATCACACAATGTGGTAAGACTGTGAATTTAAACTTGGATGATACAGTGTCATTCCCAAAACTGAGCAAAGCAAAGGGATTTAAACAAAATGATACCACCTGCATAAACTTGGTGCCCAGCCAAAGCAGCACTGGATTAGAAAAAAGAATGCTGGCATCACAAGAGCATATGTAGCATCACCAGACATCCAGCTAAAAAACAGATTCCAACTACTGACTGAGCTAAAGGTGAATGAACCAGAAAACTCTACTGTAAATGAAAAACATGGAGTAAATCACGCTTATTCTATGGAGAACAGGAAACATGAATCTGTGGAAAAGCACCAGGCAAACAGAGACAGAGAATCTATGCCAAAAGTCAAGGACAGAGATATCTTGCTGCTTGGAGACGGTGCTATCAGAGACATAAACAATAATAAATTTGCTACATGCAGCTTTCCAAGTGCTAAAGTCACTGATATAACAGCACTCCTCCCCCAAGTTATGTCTAAACACACAGGGATTAAACAGCTGATGTTACACGTGGGTGCAGTTGACATGAGGAAGGGGGAATCAGAAGTTTTAAAAAAGTATTTCTCCAGGCTTTTAGACAAACTTGAAAACCTGGAAGTGCAATCCTTTATCAGTGGACCACTCCCAAACATCGACAGAAGGATCAATAAATTCAGTCGGCTGCTTGCATTGAATACATGGCTGTCCAAGGCCTGTGAGACTAGAGGAGTACACTTCATTGATAACTTTAACTTGTTCTGGCAACGTGACGACCTGTTCAAAGGAAAGGGCCCACATCTAAACAGGGAGGGTCAGGAGGCTAACGGATAATCTCCTGCACTCCCTGAGACACCTAAATGGTTCTGGGCGCCTCTCTGAACAGAGAAAGGGTCCTCAGCCACTGAATGAAAAAAGTACTCCTGCCTCACCAGCCAAGGATCCTCCTCTGACTCTACCACCATCAACACCTCCACCACAATGGACTCCCCCAATAGGACCATGGACCCCCAGTAACATCAACACCTTCATGGACCTCACCATCCCTGTCCCATCTCCGGATTCACCAATGGGATTTCCAGATCACCTGGAAATTTTAGTTAAATCTGGAATTAAGATGATATCCCTTACACCTAACTTGGCCAGGTCAGGTCACGGGTTCTATCATCATCACTAAAAACATCACCCCCAATACCACCCAGGAGTACCACTGCTTCACCTCGGCCACTAGATAGAGTCCAATGCACCCCTGTCAGACCCCCTCCACCCCCTCCCAGACAATCTCCTCCCAGACCAGCTCCAAAAGCCTTGACTAGCATCAAGGCTACTATC
Source organism: Perccottus glenii (assembly GCA_024416835.2). Classification (NCBI taxonomy): domain Eukaryota; kingdom Metazoa; phylum Chordata; class Actinopteri; order Gobiiformes; family Odontobutidae; genus Perccottus; species Perccottus glenii. The sequence goes on from JALDQB020000102.1 coordinate 80,687, forward strand.
AGTGATTAGGACACTGAGGGCCTCTGCTGTTCCAGGACTTTTCGTCATAATAAACCACTTATCAACCTGAGGCCCTGGGAGAGCACACTCCCTCCTAGCTCCATAACTACAGTCAGAAGTCGCAGATTGAAGAAGAGAATAACAGTTAGATTGTCTAATCAGACAAATCTGATTCAAATCCCCTGCAAACAGATAAAGTCAGGTCCTGCTCAAACGGACTTAAAACTTGCAGTGTTCAATGTCAGGTCTTTGGGAAACAAATCTTTTTTAATTAATGATTTTATAACTTCAAATAAGCTTGATTTTATGTTTTTAACAGAAACATGGTTAGACAGCAGTACTGAAAATGTGGTCCTTATTGAATTCACCCCATCGAATTTCACATTTTTATCCAAAATACGGGAAAACAAAAAGGGTGGTGGTGTATGTGCCTTTCTTAGGGATAATATTCTTATCCAGAAGCTATCACTTGGTGAGTTGTCATCATTTGAGTATGTGTCATTCAAAATGGAGTTGAGGTTTTCTCCATCTATTTTATATGTAGTTCTTTACAAACCACCCCTACAATGTCATGATTTTATTAATGAGTTTACTGAAATGCTTTCAAAGAATTTGAACAAATAGTCATATCAGGTGATTTTAATGTGCATGTAGATAATGTTTGTGACAGAAATACCAAAGAACTTTCTACTATTCTTGATCCTTTTGGTCTTTGTCAGCATGTTAATGAGCCGACCCATAACAGAGGTCACACTCTGGACCTGGTCATTACTAAAGGTGTTCATATTTCAGATGTCACTGTGATTGATGTTGCTCTATCTGATCATTCATGTGGCTTTTTTCATCTGTCCATAATTCCAAAAGTTGCTGTTGGGCCTACTGTTGTAAAAAAGAGACACATTAACGATAACACCAGGACACAGTTTATGGAGAAAATCAGGTTTAAAAATGCCTCATCAAGTCAGGTTGATGATTTGTTGAATTGTTATACTTCAGGTGTTTTAAATATTATGGACACCATTGCTCCTGTTAAGGTTAAAGTGATCAGGACGAGGCAGAAGGCTTCATGGAGCAATGCTCACTCTGTCAGGGCACAGAAAAGGGAATGCCGAAAAGCCAAAAGAAAATGGCGTAAATCGAAACTCTTAATTCATTATGAGGTATACAAAGAAAATTTGCATGTTTTCAATCAAACTTTGCAAAAAGAAAGAGAAATATTCTTCTCAGAGATCATTAACAACAATAGTAACAACCTGCGTGTCCTGTTTGCTACAGTGAACAGATTAACAAACCCTCCAGCTCCATTTCCACCAGAATTAGTTTCCACCACTAAATGCAATGAGTTTGCATTGTTTTTCAACGACAAGGTTCAAGGCATTAAACATGCGATACAGTCCAAAGGGCATAAAACAACACTGCAGCCACCTAGGAGACACTTGGTTGGTTTAACACATTTTACACCCATTAATGACAATTGAAAAAACTGTTTCCAGCCTGAGTTCATCCACCTGCCGCCTCGATGTTTTACCCACTAGATTTCTAAAATCAGTACTAAGCAGTTTGTTACCACAACTCACTGATATAGTCAATAATTCCTTACAGTCTGGAACATTTCCAAGGGCCTTACAAACTGCTGTCATTAAGCCTCTCCTAAAGAAGAGCAGTCTTGATGCTACAGTGCTCAACAACTATCGGCCCATATCAAACCTGCCATTTTTAGGGAAAGTCATCGAAAAAGTTGTATATCAGCAACTTAATGACTTTCTATTACTTAACAACTGCTTTGATCCTTTTCAGTCAGGATTCAGGCCCCATCACAGCACTGAGACTGCACTTATCAAAGTCACAAATGACATCCGTATGAACACTGACGCAGGCAAAGTCTCTGTCTTAGTTCTGTTGGACTTGAGTGCTGCGTTTGATACAGTGGACCATGAAATCCTAACACAAAGATTAGAGGAATGGATAGGTATCACTGGAACTGCCCTTAAATGGTTTCAGTCCTATCTTGAAGACAGGAAGTACTTTGTTTCGGTTGGTAACTGTGTGTCAGACCAAATGGCCCTGACATGTGGGTTCCACAGGGGTCTATCTTGGGACCTCTATTATTCAATCTCTACATGCTTCCTTTAGGCCAGTTAATACGCAGCTGTGGCGTATCCTACCATAATTATGCAGATGACACTCAGATTTACATTTCACTCACAGCAGGTGAAAATGGACCAATCCATTCACTGTGTCACTGCATCGAACAGATTGAGATGTGGATGCAAAATAATTTTCTCCAACTGAACAGAAACAAGACTGAACTAATCATCTTTGGGCCACAGAAACAAAGAGAAAGTGTCAGCAGTCACCTCTCGTCTCTTTCTCTAAAATCTAAAAACCAGGTTAGAAATCTAGGGATCATCATGGACTCAGACTTGAATTTCCACAGTCACATTAAGTCAATTACATCATCTGCATTTTATCACCTTAAAAGCATTTCCAGAGTCAAAGGGATGATGTCTCAACCAGACTTAGAGAAACTTATCCATGCTTTTATCTCCAGCAGGTTAGATTACTGTAACGGCCTGCTCACTGGTCTCTCAAAACGAGGATTAAGACAGCTGCAGCTTATTCAGAACGCGGCTGCTCGGGTTCTAACCAAAACCAGGAAGTACAACCACATCACGCCAGTTTTAAAATCCCTGCACTGGCTTCCTGTTGCTCAGAGAATAGACTTCAAAACAGCACTGCTGATTTACAAGTCTCTAAATGGTTTAGCACCAGAATATATCTCTGACATGCTAGTTACTTATGAACCTCCTCGGACTCTGAGAACATCTGGGACAGGCCTTCTGCTCGTACCCAGAGTTAGAACTAAACAGGGTGAAGCAGCGTTTAAGTTTCATGCAGCAAAAACCTGGAACAGCCTCCCAGATGAAGTAAAACAAGCCTCAACTTTAACAATGTTCAAGGGGAGGTTAAAAACCTTCCTCTTTAGCTCCGCCTACACTACAACCTAAAGTGTTTGTATTTTCTTTTATCTGCACTCTTCTTTTTAAAATGTTTTTATTTATTTTTTTCTTATGCTTCTTAATATAAATCTTGTAAATTGTCTTTTATTCCTGTAAAGCACTTTGAGTTACCCAGTGTATGAATTGTGCTATCTAAATAAAATTGCCTTGCCTTGCCTATTCTGTGATTGATAGCTGCACCATTAACTACAGAACTTCCTGACGTATAGTTAACATGAGACCAAGACAAAAAAACAAGATGGCAACATGTCTTGTGTCTGTTCAATGTGTATTTGTTTGTAACTTATTTAAAATGGTTTTGGATTATATTTTATTGAAGTAGCTGCAATTTTGTAATCTTGACGAGTGTGGATTCTATACCCTGTTCTTTGTGGGCTTTTTTCTCTTGCTGGGCCCTGTATTACTGGCTTGGGCCTGACACACCACACCAAGCCTGTACTGCCACTTGCACCGAGCCTGTGCTATCGCTGAGCCTGTAACGGCATATCAGGCGCAGGCCTGTGCTGCTGCTTGAGCCTGATACATCGCACCGAGCCTGTACTGCTGCTTGGTCCGGCCAGACCACTCCGAGCCTGTGCTGCTGCTGGAGTCTGCAGCGCTATTCTGGGCCTTGTATTAACTGAGGTCTGTACTGTTTGGAAACTGCCACAAAGGTCAGCATGTATCTGTCTCACATGTCCATGTGAGGTAGAAGTCAAACGTGGATATCAAAGTTGTCCTTATGTTTTTTCTGTTTCTAAAGTCACTGACTGGGATCACAACTTTTTTAATGAGTTGAGTTTTAATAGGAGTCCTGCAAACTGGCTTTTACTGGTTACAGAAAATATTCTGAATGTGCACTCTTGTGTCTTGTATGAACCATACAACTGGTTGCTGACTTTTTACAGTAGGTCCTCCATCTGGACGAGGCACAAGAAAATCAATTTTATGCCTGTACACAATTCTGTAAAGAAAAAGTGTGTTATTTTGCTGCTGCTTTTGCTACAGAAGTTGCTTAACAAAACTGATGTTTTAGAAAAAGCAATGGCAGAAAAAGTACATGTCCCGCAAGAATACAGATCATATTCTGATGGGCAGTTCTTTTCTGAAAATCCACTTCTCGGAAAGGATGACTTCACAATTGCTATTACACTTTACATTGATGACTTTGAAGTAGCCAACCCTCTCGGAACATCAAAGTTAAAACACAAGATGTGTGCAGTATACTGGGTTATTGCCAACATACCTGCAAAATATAGGTCAACCCTCAACTCTATTCAGCTTGCTCTACTGTGCAATACCTCCACAGTCAAGGAGTGTGGTTATGCAAAAGTTCTCCAACCTCTAATCTATGATCTAAAGTTACTGGAGCAGAATGGCGTTTACCTGGAGCAACTAGGTGCAAGTGTGAAGGGTACCGTCTTGTATGTTGCAGCTGACAATCTTGCTGCCCACTCTCTTGCAGGATTCTTAGAGAGCTTCACTGTCGACAAGTTCTGCAGATTCTGTTTGGCAAGCAATAGTGACGCTCAACAACAGGAGGTATGTTCTGGTTTTTTTTCAACTCAGAGACAAAGAGTCCCATGACAGGCAGGTGCAGGAGATGAGAGAGGACCCAGGACTGAGTCGAACATATGGTGTGAAAGCAGCATGTCCTTTAACTGAGAATCTTGAGAACTTTCATGTGGTCAGCGGGTACCCTCCTGACATCTTGCATGATATTTTGGAAGGTATTGTTCCAGTTGAGTTGTCCCTATGTCTCACAGACCTAATTGCCAAGCGTTATTTCACACTAGATATGCTGAATCAGGCCATCAGATGCTTTAAGTACACATTTACTGACAAAATTGATCGACCTCAGGTAATTGGAAAGGGATTCTCCAGCAAAGGGACCATTGGGGGAAATGGCCATGAGAACTGGTGTCTCATAAGGCTCCTTCCATTATTTATTGGTCCCTGTGTCCCTGAGGGTGACAACACTTGGGAAATTCGCATGCTTCTCAAAGACATTACTGAGCTAGCTGTAGCACCAAGGCATACAGAAGAGACGTTGCATTTCCTGGACTGTAAGATAGCAGATCACAGTCAACATTTCCAGATTTTCGTTTAAGGCCAAAACATCACTTTGTGGAACATTATCCACAGCTTGTAAGGAAATTTGGACCTTTGTCAGAGGTTTGGACAATGCGCTTTGAGGGGAAGCATAAATTCTTTAAGAGGGTAATTCGCAATGCTCAGAACTTTAAAAATGTTGCCATGACGCTTGCTACCAAACACCAGAAGGCAGTCAGTTACCATCTTGATTGTAGCTCATTTTTCAGACCATCAGTTGAGATGTCAAAGGTTACCCCAGTTTTGCTTGGCACCTTCCCACACAGTGTACAGACAGCAATTGCTCAAAACATTTCAACACCAGGGTCAGTGCTTGAAGCGACATCTGTCTGTGTAGAAGGAATCAAGTATCATCCAAAGTCAAAGTCAAAGTCAAAGTCAAATTTATTTATATAGCACATTTACAGATGGCTGAGCCACACCAAAGTGCTTCACAATAAAATGCTAAGTGCAATAAACAAAGGAAGACAAAGAAGAAATAATATTCATAATATATAAACAGATTTAAAAATAAAATAAAATAAAAAAATAAAAGAAGAAGGGCAACAATACAAATAACTACAGGAGTTAAAATAATGTAGGCCTTTTTCTAGCCTTTGACACTAATCAAAGGCTAGAGAAAAGAGGTGAGTCTTCAAGAGAGACTTAAAAATGTTTAGAGACTGGGCTGCACGGATGTGGAGGGGAGGCAGTTCCAGAGTCTGGGGCTGCTACTGCAAAGGCTCTGTCCCCTTGGTTTTTAGCCTGGACCTGGGCACTTCCAACAGCAGTAGGTCAGCTGAGTGTAGTGCTCTGGAGGGGATGTGGTGGTGGAGAAGCTCAGACAGGTATGTGGGGGCCACACCATGGAGGGATTTAAAGACTATAAGTAGCAGTTTAAAATCAACGCGGTAGCGGATGGGAAGCCAGTGTAGTGATGCGAGGACCGGAGTGATATGTTCTCGCTTTTTTGTGCAAGTGAGGAGTCGAGCGGCTGAGTTCTGGACCAACTGCAGGCGGCGGAGCTGGGAAAGGTTAATGCCAGGCATGATACTGTCTGCTGGGTCATGCTCTGGTCTCCCTACATTTTTCCAGATTCAGAAGATTATTACAGTTAATGTAGAGATTCTATTTGTCTGCCACAAATTGACTGCATGGTACTGTGAGCATTTGAGATCTTACCAACTTCATTGCGATTGTGTCACTTCAATGTGTGTGGTCAAGATGTCAGAGTTAAATGATGTCCTCCCATTATCAGCATATAGGGTACAAGGAGAGCTTATGGTGACACTGAGACGATTTGTAATTTGCTAAAAAGCTGTAATTTTTTTCAAGGTGGCCATGGAACAGCGATTAACCATGAGAGTTATTATCTCAGAGGGAGATATAAGAAAGATTACAATGACCCCTCAACCATACACACTTGAAGATTTGATTGACTGGATCAAAAGAATCCTACAAACAAACTACAGCTTCACCTTACAATACCAAGATCCTGAATTTAACAACGAGTTATGCAACCTCACAGATTTGTCCGAGCTCCCTGATAAACCAACAATCAAAATCATCCCAATCATTGAACTTGTACCAGTCACTGGAGATCCTGAATTATGTAGTGACACGGGCAGCCAGGCAGACACTGAGATCTTGTCCGTGTCTTCGGATAGAAGTTTTCAGTGGCCAGAGGTATTTGAAATTCCCAAATTTCCTGTCGATGTTGAGTACCGACTACGCCAAGGTAATCTGCTGTATTTCAGGGATGCAACCAATCTTAAAATTACAATAGAACTAAAACATGACATACTCGAAAAATTAGCTGAGACCATGTATTCATTTAAAGCATATCCTACAAAGGGAGATTTTGAGACTGTTGCAAAGGCTTTAGTGCAAACACACCCATGCCTTAAAGAAACGGGGTCACCCTCTGGCTGGGATGGGTGGAAGAACAGCCTCAAATTCAAGATGGGTAATTATAGAACAAAAATGCGCCAGCTGGGTTGATGTGATGTCACTGTCAATGGTGGCAAACGAGGAAGGGACAATACAAATGCGGATCCTCCCAACAAAGACATTAAGAAGCCAAGGAAAGGTGAAATAAATTTCTTGCCCGATTATCCAGAGGGGATGAATGACAACAACCTGGAAGTAGCTCGTGAGGTTCTGGTCAATGAAATGATGAAGATAAAGCCAAATGGATCCCTGGTGAAGAAAGAGATGGATGTGACGTTTGCACTTCGCAGAAAGGAGGTTGTTAAAGACAAGCCTGCCATCAGCCAGGTTGTGCATCGTTGGCCAGCTCTTTTCACAGAAAGTCAGGTTTGTGTCAAGTGTTTTGAATATGTGTACCAAATAATTTTATAGCCTTGTGTGTTATAACTATACTGTTGACTAGTAAACACCAGTTTGAGGATGTCTGATTAAAGCAGTGTAAACATGGGCTGATAACTTTTCTATTTTTCAGGTTTATTATGAATTTAGCAGAGTTGTGGGGAAAAATCTCAGAGAAAACTTCTTTGGTGCACTTGACCGTTTCTCCCCAAGCCTTATGGACCTCTTTAGGAGGTCAGCTTTTGGCTGAGCTTTTACGCCAGACAAAGGTGAGTTAAGATGTCTACATCTCCCTCTTGTTTTTGTTTGTCTTTCTCTCTCTGTCTGTCTGTCTCTCTCTCTCTCTCTGTGACTGTCTGTCTCTGTGACTGTCTCTCATTCTCTTTCTCTGTCTGTCTCTCTCTCTCTCTCTGTCTGTCCCTCTCTCTCTCTGTCTGTCTCTCTCTGTGACTGTCTCTCTGTCTGTCTGTCTCTCTCTCTGTGACTGTCTCTCTGTCTCTCTCTCTCTCTGTGACTGTCTGTCTCTGTGACTGTCTCTCATTCTCTCTCTGTCTCTCTGTCTCTGTGACTATCTCTCTGTCTGTCCCTCTCTCTCTGTCTGTCTCTCTCTGTGACTGTCTCTCTGTCTGTCTCTCTCTCTCTCTGTGACTGTCTCTCTGTCTCTCTCTCTCTCTCTCTGTGACTGTCTGTCTCTGTGACTGTCTCTCATTCTCTCTCTGTCTCTCTGTCTGTCTGTCTGTCTATCTCTGTCACTGTCTCTCTGTCTGTCTCTCTCTCTCTGTCTCTGTCTCTCTGTCTCTGTCTCTGACTCTGACTCTCTCTCTGTCTCTGGTGTGTTGCATGCTGGGAAGCGAGAGTGTGGGTGCGTGGTGCAGAGCAGGTGGTGTGAGAGTTTTTCGGTGAGTCTGAGTGAATCTAATTTTCTTTCTTTCTGGCTTTCTTTCTGGTCTTTCGTTTGATTGTTTTGTTTGGGCGATTTGGGGTTATTTTTTTTGTTTGGAGGTGTTTTTGGGCCGCGTGCCACCTTACCGGGAGCATGGCGGCCCCACATGCACAGTGTGGTTTGGGTTCATTGACCCGGCGTCATGGCGTGAAAGTGGCGTCCGCGGTTAGTGTAGAGAAGTGCTGTCTTGCAGTGGGAGAGGTAGTTGGGCATGAAAACATTATGTCTGCCTCCAGGATGAATAATGCCACTGTGGTATTTCTCAGTACTGTTGAAAAGGCTAATGAATTAGTTGAGGCAGGAATAGTTATTGAGGATCTGTTTAATGCTGTACTTCCGCTGTCTACACCTTCAAAGAAAGTCACGCTATCTAATGTACCGCTGTTTTTAAGTGATGAGATACTAGGTAAGGCTTTGTCTCGCTATGGAAAACTTGTCTCTCCCATTAAAAAGATCCCTATCGGTGGTGGATCGCCTTTATTGAAGCATGTCGTTTCATTTAGGCGGTTTGTCTACATGATAGTGAATGATGATGAGGATATGGATTTATCTTTGCACTTTCGGCGGATGATTATGATTACATCATTTACGTGACATCCGGAAACATGAGATGTTTTAGTTGTGGACAAACTAATCATTTAATTCGTGATTGTCCCGGGAAAAATGCAACCAATGTGTCAGGTGGTGGTGACGTCAGAAGCGCTGTCGTTAGTGCTGAAAGCGGGCCGGTTGGCGAGACTCGGGTGGGTCAGCGACAGTACACGTTTCAGAGGATAGAAGTGCTGTTGTGCCTGCGATCGCTGTAACTGAAGAATCTGCGATTGAAAGTGCAGTTTCTGATGTTACATTAGTTGTGTCTAATGTTCAGGCGGGGAGGCGTTATTGAGGCGGAGAAGCATGTAAGCGATGCTCGATGTTGAGGTTCAGCCTGCTGTTAAGAGCGTAGGTGACGTCATTCCAATGGAAACAGTGCAGGCAGATTTTAAAGTCCCGTTAAAGAGGAGGAAGCCTGGTAGGACTGGGATTGATAGAAACGCAAAAAAATCTGATAAAAGTGCGGTGTATGAAGATATAGAAAGTGACAGTACATCATCTGATTCAAGTGTTTGTCTTTCTCAGAGTGATTTTTCTGGTCACTACGAGGTTGATGATATTAAACTGTTTCTTAGAGCCACTAAGAATAAGAGGGGTGTGTGTATTGAAGATTTTTTTCCTAATACAGAGCAGTTTGTGGAGAATACTAAGGCTTTCATGATGGAGGGATCCTTTACAAATAAAGAGGTCTACAGGTTAAAAAAAATAGTGAGGAAACTTAAACCTGAGCGTAGTAACGAGGATAGGGGGCAAACCTAATTCTATGGCTTTTAGTGGGTTTTTTCTGTGGACATTGTTTTTCTTTTTTTTCTTTTTTTCTTTAAATATGTGTCACGTTAATGTTGCTACTCTGAACATAAATGGTGCCAGAGATATTTATAAAAGAGCAGCATTATTTGAAATAATTCATCAGAAAAAAATTGATGTTATGCTGTTACAAGAGACACATACTGATGTTATTAATGCTGCTGATTGGGCAGTGGAATGGAATGGGGTTGCTGTTCTAAGTCATAATACCACAGTTAGTGGTGGAGTCGCTGTTCTCTTCGCTAAAGGGTTCAGCCCACAATCTTATCAGGTTGAAGAGGTTATTAAAGGCAGACTTTTAAAAGTAAGAGCCTCTTTTGAAAATGTTGTCTTTGTTTTTATTTGTGTGTATATACCAACGTCAGCTGTTGAGAGAATGCTTTTTTTAAGTACTTTGTCTTCTATCTTACAAAATGTTGCTGTTGACGAGTATTTAGTTTTGGGTGGTGATTTTAATTGCAGAGTCTAATCTGGACAGGAATCATGTGGAACCTCATGGACCCTCACGTCAGCGTCTTGTTCAGTAAAAAAAAAACACATGATTTAATTGATATTTGGAGGCAGTTAAATGGAGAACAAAGGCAATACACTTGGTCTCATGTTCGTGGTAATACAATTTCTTTAGCAAGACTGGATACGTTTTATGTTTTTAAACATCATGGGAGTATTGTTGAGAGTTGTTTTATTATTCCATCGGGTCTTTCGGATCATAGTATGGTGCAGTGTGGTATCTGTTTAAATTCCATCAAGTCAAAGAGTGCCTATTGGCACTTGAATACCACTTTATTGGACGACAAGTGTTTTAGGGAAAGTTTTAAATTTTTTTGGAGCATGTTTAAAACTACAAAGAATTCCTTTAGAACACTGCAGCAATGGTGGGACTTTGGGAAAGTCCAGATAAAGCAACTATGTCAGCAATACTCTCAGAACGTCACTAGAGAGGTAACCCTGAGTTTGAGCTCCTTAGAGACTGATATTTTAAAATTGCAAGAATTGGTTCACTTGCCTGAGGTGGAGTCTCTTATAAAAAATAAGAAGACTCAGCTATCTGACCTCTTAGGGATTAAATCGCAGGGTGCTCTGGTCAGGTCACGTTTTCTAAGCATAAATGAAATGGATGTACAATCAAGGTTTTTCTTTAGCTTGGAAAAGAAAAATGGGCAGAATAGAGTTATTCATGCCTTACGTTCTGAATCTGGAGCCTTGCTGACTGACCCGAAGGTTATCTGTAAGAGAGCAGCCAATTTTTATGAGTCATTATATAAAAGTGAACTGAGTCCAGGTTATAGATGTGACAGTACATTTTTAAAAAATCTTCCTCAAGTGGCTGAGGAAGTTAATGCAAAGATCTCAGGTGCTGTGACCATGGAGGAACTGGTTAAAGCCCTCCAAGGCATGGCGTTGGGGAAAGCACCAGGATTGATGGTCTGCCTGTTGACTTTTATAAGTCCCTTTGGTCAGAGATTGGAGAGGACTTGCTAGAGGTAATGAATGACAGTCTAGTCGGAGGGCTTCTGCCATTGAGTTGCCGCAGAGCGGTCCTGACTCTCCTACCCAAGAAGGGTGATCTGACGGACATCAGGTGCTGGCGTCCAGTTTCCCTCCTGTGTGGCGACTACAAGCTGCTCTCTAAGGTCTTAGCAAATCGATTGGCAGAGGTTATGGACCAGGTAATTCATCCTGATCAGACTTACTGCGTCCCTGGGAGGTCAATTTTTGATAATGTTTTTTGATTCGTGATCTTCTTGATGTCTCTAAGAGGCTAAATCTAGATTATGGCCTTATATCATTAGATCAAGAGAAAGCCTTTGATCGCGTTGAGCACACTTATTTATGGAGAGTTCTGGAAGCCTTTGGTTTTTGTAAAACCTTTATAGATCAGGTGAAAGTTCTCTATAGTGACGTTCAGAGTATTCTCAAGGTTAACGGTGGTTTGTGTGCTCCTTTTAAAGCCTGCAGAGGTATTAGACAGGGTGCTCCTTTCTGGTATGCTCTATTCTTTGGCCATAGAGCCTTTATTACAACAAATTAGGTTGAAACTTGAAGGTATTTCTTTGCCAACGTGTAATTGCAACTTTTCATTATCAGCGTATGCTGATGATTTAGTAGTAGTGATTAGTAAGCAAAGTGATGTGCAGGTTTTATTTGAATTGCTTGGAGATTTTAAAACCTTGTCTTCTGCTAATGTAAATTGGAATAAGAGTGAAGCCCTTCTGATAGGAAGTTGGGAAGGTGGAAAACCACAACTCCCTTCTGGTTTACAGTGGGGTAAAGAAGGGTTTCGATACTTGGGGGTTTTTCTGGGTGAGGAGACAGTAGTACAGAAAAACTGGGAAGGTTTAATTGAAAAGTCAAAGGACGCCTAGACAAGTGGAAGCATTTGACTCCAAAATTATCATATAGAGGACGATTTTAATTGTTAACAACTTGGTGGCGTCTTCCTTATGGCATAGGTTTGCCTGTGTAGATCCTCCTTTGCAATTACTTTTAAAAATTCAGACTCTCATGGTGAATTTTTTTTGGGGTAGGTTACATTGGGTGTCACAAAATGTATTGTTTTTGCCTAAGGAGGAGGGTGGCCAAGGACTTGTGCATCTTCAAAGCAGGATTGCAGCCTTTCGGTTACAGTTTGTGCAAAGACTTCTGGATGGACCTTCAGACTGTAACTGGCGCTGTTTCATGCCTGATTCTACGGAGTTTTGCAGGTTTGGGACTGGACAAAGCACTTTTCCTAATGGATCCCTTAAAACTGGACACCTCTAAGTTGCCAATTTTTTATAAGAATACTTTTAAAGTTTGGAGTCTCTTTTTTGTCCAACATTCAGAAAGCTCACCTTCTCTTTTCTGGTTACTGGAGGAGCCTTTAATCCATGGCGCCCGGTTGGATTTAATGGACAGTTCCTGTTTTCCTGGACTCAGTAGGGTGTTGGCGGGACATAATGTTCTCACTCTGAGACAGCTACTGAGCATTGTAGGGTCAGATTTCAAGGATGAAGTAGCTCTAGCTCAACACTTGGGAATCAGGTCTATTCGTCTTGTTAACCAGTTGCTCATGAAATGGAAAGCTGCTCTTGAAACAACTGAAATGGAATTGTTAACAGAATACTATGAAGGTTCTTGTGTTGCAAATCCCAAAGACTCCTTTCCTCGTTTATCTTTGACTATAAATGTTGGAGGGATTATTTCCCCCTTTTTTAAAAACTCTGCATCTCTGTGTAAAGACTTTTTTGTAAGTGCTGGTAAATCTTTGTACAGGTCTTGTGTTTTAGTGTTTAGCAAAAATGTCTTAAGTGCAAGAGTTGATACTCCTTGGCGTGATGTTTTTAAACTGGACGAAGGCTTAAAGCCTGAGTGGATTTCTTTGTATAAACCACCGTTAACCAAGAGAACAGGTGATTTACAGTGGAAGATCATTCATGGTGCTGTTGCGGTTAATGCATTTGTCTCAGTTTTAAACCCTGGGGTTGACTCTGGATGTCCTTTTGCTCTACTAGAGAAACCATTTTTCATATGTTCATGAATTGTTGTAGACTACAACCTTTGTTTGAAGTTGTAAGTGATGTCTTTAAGAGGTGCAATGAGACCTTTTCTCTGGAGACGTTTATTTTGGGGTACAAGTATGTGAGGAAAAAAAGTGTTGTCTGTAAGCTTCTGAATTTTGTTCTAGGCCAAGCCAAGCTGGCCATTTATTTAAGTAGGAAAAAGAAAATAGAACAGAATCTAAATCAGAATATGGTGGCCTTGTTTTTTAATTTGGTGAAGTCAAGAGTCATGGTAGATTTTTTATATTATAAGTCTATTGATGATTTTGTTACATTTGAATGTATTTGGTGTTACAAGGAGGCTCTGTGCTCTGTTTTTAAAGGTGAATTGATTTTTGTGATGTGAGTTTTTCTTTTTTCTTTTATTTATTTATTTTGTACATTTATATTTTGGTGTAAAAATATGGTATGGTAAATATTAGGTAATGTCTTGTATATTGTGTTGTAATAAAAGGTATGTTAAAATCAAAAATCTCTCTGTCTCTCTGTCTCTCTCTGTGACTGTCTCTCTGTCTGTCTCTCTCTCTCTCTGTGACTGTCTCTCTGTCTCTCTCTCTCTCTCTCTCTGTGACTGTCTGTCTCTGTGACTGTCTCTCATTCTCTCTCTGTCTGTCTGTCTATCTCTGTCACTGTCTCTCTGTCTGTCTCTCTCTCTCTGTCTCTGTCTCTCTGTCTCTGTCTCTGACTCTGACTCTCTCTCTGTCTCTGGTGTGTTGCATGCTGGGAAGCGAGAGTGTGGGTGCGTGGTGCAGAGCAGGTGGTGTGAGAGTTTTTCGGTGAGTCTGAGTGAATCTAATTTTCTTTCTTTCTGGCTTTCTTTCTGGTCTTTCGTTTGATTGTTTTGTTTGGGCGATTTGGGGTTATTTTTTTTGTTTGGAGGTGTTTTTGGGCCGCGTGCCACCTTACCGGGAGCATGGCGGCCCCACATGCACAGTGTGGTTTGGGTTCATTGACCCGGCGTCATGGCGTGAAAGTGGCGTCCGCGGTTAGTGTAGAGAAGTGCTGTCTTGCAGTGGGAGAGGTAGTTGGGCATGAAAACATTATGTCTGCCTCCAGGATGAATAATGCCACTGTGTAATTTCTCAGTACTGTTGAAAAGGCTAATGAATTAGTTGAGGCAGGAATAGTTATTGAGGATCTGTTTAATGCTGTACTTCCGCTGTCTACACCTTCAAAGAAAGTCACGCTATCTAATGTACCGCTGTTTTTAAGTGATGAGATACTAGGTAAGGCTTTGTCTCGCTATGGAAAACTTGTCTCTCCCATTAAAAAGATCCCTATCGGTGGTGGATCGCCTTTATTGAAGCATGTCGTTTCATTTAGGCGGTTTGTCTACATGATAGTGAATGATGATGAGGATATGGATTTATCTTTGCACTTTCGGGCGGATGATTATGATTACATCATTTACGTGACATCCGGAAACATGAGATGTTTTAGTTGTGGACAAACTAATCATTTAATTCGTGATTGTCCCGGGAAAAATGCAACCAATGTGTCAGGTGGTGGTGACGTCAGAAGCGCTGTCGTTAGTGCTGAAACGGAGCCGGTTGACGAGACTCCGGGTGGATCAGCGACAGTACATGTCTCAGAGGATAGAAGTGCTGTTGTTCCTGCGATCGCTGTAACTGAAGAATCTGCGGTTGAAAGTGCAGTTTCTGATGTTACATTAGTTGTGTCCAATGTTCAGGCGGGGGGAGACGTTATTGAGACGGAGAAGCATGTAAACGATGCTCTCGATGTTGAGTTGCAGCCTGCTGTTGAGAGCGTAGGCGACGTCATTCCAATGGAAACAGTGCAGGCAGATTTTAAAGTCCCGTTAAAGAGGAGGAAGCCTGGTAGGACTGGGATTGACAAAAACGCAAAAAAATCTGATAAAAGTGCGGTGTATGAAGATATAGAAAGTGACAGTACATCATCTGATTCAAGTGTTTGTCTTTCTCAGAGTGATTTTTCTGGTCACTACGAGGTTGATGATATTAAACTGTTTCTTAGAGCCACTAAGAATAAGAGGGGTGTGTGTATTGAAGATTTTTTTCCTAATACAGAGCAGTTTGTGGAGAATACTAAGGCTTTCATGATGGAGGGATCCTTTACAAATAAAGAGGTCTACAGGTTAAAAAAAATAGTGAGGAAACTTAAACCTGAGCGTAGTAACGAGGATAAGGGGCAAACCTAATTCTATGGCTTTTAGTGGGTTTTTTCTGTGGACATTGTTTTTCTTTTTTTTCTTTTTTTCTTTAAGTATGTGTCACGTTAATGTTGCTACTCTGAACATAAATGGTGCCAGAGATATTTATAAAAGAGCAGCATTATTTGAAATAATTCATCAGAAAAAAATTGATGTTATGCTGTTACAAGAGACACATACTGATGTTATTAATGCTGCTGATTGGGCAGTGGAATGGAATGGGGTTGCTGTTCTAAGTCACAATACCACAATTAGTGGTGGAGTCGCTGTTCTCTTCGCTAAGGGGTTCAGCCCACAATCTTATCAGGTAGAAGAGGTTATTAAAGGCAGACTTTTAAAAGTAAGAGCCTCTTTTGAAAATGTTGTCTTTGTTTTTATTTGTGTGTATATACCAACGTCAGCTGTTGAGAGAATGCTTTTTTAAGTACTTTGTCTTCTATCTTACAAAATGTTGCTGTTGAGTATTTAGTTTTGGGTGGTGATTTTAATTGCAGAGTCTAATCTGGACAGGAATCATGTGGAACCTCATGGACCCTCACGTCAGCGTCTTGTTCAGTTAAAAAAAACACATGATTTAATTGATATTTGGAGGCAGTTAAATGGAGAACAAAGGCAATACACTTGGTCTCATGTTCGTGGTAATACAATTTCTTTAGCAAGACTGGATACGTTTTATGTTTTTAAACATCATGGGAGTATTGTTGAGAGTTGTTTTATTATTCCATCGGGTCTTTCGGATCATAGTATGGTGCAGTGTTGTATCTGTTTAAATTCCATCAAGTCAAAGAGTGCCTATTGGCACTTGAATACCACTTTATTGGACGACAAGTGTTTTAGGGAAAGTTTTAAATTTTTTTGGACCATGTTTAAAACTACAAAGAATTCCTTTAGAACACTGCAGCAATGGTGGGACTTTGGGAAAGTCCAGATAAAGCAACTATGTCAGCAATACTCTCAGAACGTCACTAGAGAGGTAACCCTGAGTTTGAGCTCCTTAGAGACTGATATTTTAAAATTGCAAGAATTGGTTCACTTGCCTGAGGTGGAGTCTCTTATAAAAAAATAAGAAGACTCAGCTATCTGACCTCTTAGGGATTAAATCGCAGGGTGCTCTGGTCAGGTCACGTTTTCTAAGCATAAATGAAATGGATGTACCATCAAGGTTTTTCTTTAGCTTGGAAAAGAAAAATGGGCAGAATAGAGTTATTCATGCCTTACGTTCTGAATCTGGAGCATTGCTGACTGACCCGAAGGTTATCTGTAAGCCAATTTTTATGAGTCATTATATAAAAATGAACTGAGTCCAGGTTATAGGTGTGACAGTACATTTTTTGAAAATCTTCCTCAAGTGGCAGAGGAAGTCAATGCAAAGATCTCAGGTGCTGTGACCATGGAGGAACTGGTTAAAGCCCTCCAAGGCATGGCGTTGGGGAAAGCACCAGGGATTGATGGTCTGCCTGTTGACTTTTATAAGTCCCTTTGGTCAGAGATTGGAGAGGACTTGCTAGAGGTAATGAATGACAGCCTAGTCGGAGGGCTTCTGCCATTGAGTTGCCGCAGAGCGGTCCTGACTCTCCTACCCAAGAAGGGTGATCTGACGGACATCAGGTGCTGGCGTCCAGTTTCCCTCCTGTGTGGCGACTACAAGCTGCTCTCTAAGGTCTTAGCAAATCGATTAGCAGAGGTTATGGACCAGGTAATTCATCCTGATCAGACTTACTGCGTCCCTGGGAGGTCAATTTTTGATAATGTTTTTGATTCGTGATCTTCTTGATGTCTCTAAGAGGCTAAATCTAGATTATGGCCTTATATCATTAGATCAAGAGAAAGCCTTTGATCGCGTTGAGCACACTTATTTATGGAGAGTTCTGGAAGCCTTTGGTTTTTGTAAAACCTTTATAGATCAGGTGAAAGTTCTCTATAGTGACGTTCAGAGTATTCTCAAGGTTAACGGTGGTTTGTGTGCTCCTTTTAAAGCCTGCAGAGGTATTAGACAGGGTGCTCCTTTCTGGTATGCTCTATTCTTTGGCCATAGAGCCTTTATTACAACAAATTAGGTTGAAACTTGAAGGTATTTCTTTGCCAACGTGTAATTGCAACTTTTCATTATCAGCGTATGCTGATGATTTAGTAGTAGTGATTAGTAAGCAAAGTGATGTGCAGGTTTTATTTGAATTGCTTGGAGATTTTAAAACCTTGTCTTCTGCTAATGTAAATTGGAATAAGAGTGAAGCCCTTCTGATAGGAAGTTGGGAAGGTGGAAAACCACAACTCCCTTCTGGTTTACAGTGGGGTAAAGAAGGATTTCGATACTTGGGGGTTTTTCTGGGTGAGGAGACAGTAGTACAGAAAAACTGGGAAGGTTTAATTGAAAAAGTCAAAGGACGCCTAGACAAGTGGAAGCATTTGACTCCAAAATTATCATATAGAGGACGCATTTTAATTGTTAACAACTTGGTGGCGTCTTCCTTATGGCATAGGTTTGCCTGTGTAGATCCTCCTTTGCAATTACTTTTAAAAATTCAGACTCTCATGGTGAATTTTTTTTGGGGTAGGTTACATTGGGTTTCACAAAATGTATTGTTTTTGCCTAAGGAGGAGGGTGGCCAAGGACTTGTGCATCTTCAAAGCAGGATTGCAGCCTTTCGGTTACAGTTTGTGCAAAGACTTCTGGATGGCCCTTCAGACTGTAACTGGCGCGCTGTTTCATGCCTGATTCTACGGAGTTTTGCAGGTTGTGACTGTCTCTCTGTCTCTCTCTCTCTCTCTGTGACTGTCTGTCTCTGTGACTGTCTCTCATTCTCTCTCTGTCTCTCTGTCTGTCTGTCTATCTCTGTGACTGTCTCTCTGTCTGTCTTTCTCTCTCTGTGACTGTCTCTCTGTCTGTCTTTCTCTCTCTGTGACTGTCTCTCTGTCTGTCTGTCTCTCTGTCTCTCTGTCTCTCTTTCTGTGACTGTCTCTCTCTGTCTGTCTTGCTGTCTTTTTGTCATCTTTTCTATTTTTTCTTGCTTGCCATTTTTAATTTTTGTCTTGTGCATTACAGTTAGTATCCTTATAAACTGTTGTATTCAATGTCCACTATCCTCTAGACAACTGAGCCAACAGACGTTAGGTGCCTTTGTCTTCGGGGACTGCCGGTCACCTTGGGAGATGATCCTTCTGCTTTCTTTATGACCTGCTCCGTAAGTAAATGAATTTGTTGAAAATGTTGCAGATGCATGTTCTTTCCTTTCCCTTTAATTTCAAACCACTAATTTGGCTAAACACATTTTTACAAAAAAAGAATGTCTAAGTTTGATTAATGGGATGAAATTAACCAAGAAAATCAAAAACTAAATTAGATTCATTAAGTTATAGGGTGCATGTGGCAGAGTGGAGGGTGCATTTGGCAGAGTGTTTAGCACTCCTGCCTCACAGCAAGAAGGTCGTGAGTTCAAAACCCGGCCGGCTCAAACATTCTCGGCCGACTCTGGT
The DNA here is from genome assembly GCA_024416835.2 of Perccottus glenii. NCBI lineage: Eukaryota > Metazoa > Chordata > Actinopteri > Gobiiformes > Odontobutidae > Perccottus > Perccottus glenii. Next base: position 99,656 of record JALDQB020000102.1, read on the forward strand.
CTTTCTGTGAGGAGTCTGCATGTCCTCCACGTGTTACTGTGGGTTCTCTCCGGGTACTCCGGCTTCCTCCCACTGTCCAAAGACATGTATGTATAGGTTAATTGACAACTCTAAAGTGTCCCTAATGAATGAATGTGAGAGTGAATGGTTGTCTGTCATTGTCTATGTCTAAATGTCAGCCCTGCGACTAACTGGCCACTGTCCAGGGTGTACCCCGCCTCAGGCCCAAAGCTGCTGGGATAGGCTCCAGTCACCCGCGACCCCTAACGGGACAAAGCGGTAGAAAATGAATGAATGAATGATTAACATAAAAAAATTGGCTCTGGTTATACAGTAGACATACTGCTCATACTGCTGTATGAGCAGTGTCTTTTCCTTTCTTTTAGTGTACAGTGTTTCTTGTTAGGGTAATTAAATTGTAAACATTTTGAATTTTTTTGCGCTAACTAATGCATGATTGTCAATCTGTTTGTCTGTTAGGACCCAGTTGACAAGGACTTGTACAAGCAAACTCAAGTGGGATTGCTTTGCATCGATGAAGAAAATCCTAAGCTGAACCCATCAAAAGTGGGAATCATCTTGGAAGGAAATGTGGTGATGGATGACCTGGCCAGCCTTCCTCAAGCCTTCTGTGTCCTTTTTGGACTGATTTACGCCCTGCACCTGGACTATCCCAAGTACATGAAAAACACTTTTTGCTTTGTCCAGCAGGTCATGTTTAACCTTGGAAAAAGTGAGCTGACACCCAAAATTCAGACTCTGAAAAATCAGCTTGCAGTGTAAAGTAGTGTTCTGACTCGTTACACTACGGCTCCAAATGTCAGGTGCCTTGTTTTATGTTGTGTTTTAAGAAAAGCGGCAGGTTTGCACTGTTATGCACTTTTAGTTTTTTATATCTTGTTGGATTAGCACTGATGTCTGATTTCATACAGATTAACAAAACAAAATTCAGACTATGAAAAATCAGCTTGCAGTGTAAAGTAGTGTTCTGACTCGTTACACTACGGCTCCAAATGTCAGGTGCCTTGTTTTATGTTGTGTTTTAAGAAAAGCAACATGTTTGTACTGTTATGCTCTTTTGTGTTTTATATCTTGATAGATTAGTACTGATATGTCTGATTTTATTCAGATTAACAAACTAAAATTCAGACAGTGAGAAAATCATTACGCTTGCAGTGTTAAGTGGTGTTCTGACTCGTTACACTATAGCTCCAGATGTTGGGTGCCTTGTTTTGTCATGCTTTTAGAAAAATGACATGTTTGCACTGTGCATGTTCACAATAAAAGGCATTTTACCACTCCCAGGGGTGGTTTTTGACAAATGTTTTAAATCTGATTTATTGTGATGTTTACTGTCCAAAAGTGGAAATAGGTTTTTAGCCCTGAAACTTTATTTTATTTACAATTGTAGAGAATTCAATTAAAATATACTAACTTTGAAATAAATTTGAATGTGTAATCAACTTGGAATTTTAGCGCATTTAACTTAAGTAAAAAAGTGTAATAATTATGCAAAGCAGTTGAATTTTCAAAAGATTTTAAGTTAAAAAAACTTGGAATTTATTACATTATAATTAAAATTTGAAGTGTAATGATTATGCCAAACAGTTGACTTTATAAAGGTTATTAAGTTAAAACAACTTGGAATTTATTACATTATAATTAAGATTTGAAGTGTAATGATTATGCAAAACAGTTGACTTTTTAAAAGTTATTAAGTTAAAACAACTTGGAATTTATTGCATTATAATTAAGATTTGAAGTCTAATGATTATGCAAAACAGTTGACTTTGCAAACGATTTTAAGTTAAATCAACTTGGAAATTTGTGTAGTGTAATCAAGAGTTTAATTTAAATGCACTTAAGTTTCATTATACATTACTTAAATTTTTTGAGGCAACCGGTTTCCTCAAATTTTTTTAAGTAAATTCAACTTATCCGGGTTTACAGTGCTGACATATCTTTTTAACTTTAGCCTTTTAAACAATGGTCATCCCTATGGTCTGGAAGTCTGCTTTTGTTCTTCCCTTGTTGAAATGAGGGGACTCGGCCAATCTTAATAACTATAGGCCAATATCAAAGTTATGTATCCTGGCAAAGGTCTTTGAGAAAATTGTTGCTGAACAGCTTAAAAAATTTTTTGAGGTTCATGAAATTTTTTCAAACAATCAATCTGTTTTTTGAAAATTACACAGTACAATAACTGCTGCAGTTAAAGTAGTTAATAATATCATTGAGGCTCTTGATTGTAAAAAGTTCTGTACAGTGTTGTTTATTGACTTGTTAAAGGCCTTTGACACTGTTGATCATGTGACCTTGTTAAATCGGCTTCATAAAACCGGTCTGACACTGCTGTTGGCTGGTTTTCTAACTCTCTATCAGGTAGAACTCAGTGTGTACACCTAGCTGGCATGTCTTCCTCCTTTCTTTCAATAACTAAAGGAGTACCCCAGGGTTCTGTTCTGGGGCCATTGCTGTTTTCTATTTATGTGAATGATCTTGGTGAAAAGGTGTCAAATGCTTTTTTCACTTTTATGCTGATGACACAGTTTGATTTCTTACAGTCTGCATTTGATGCTGTTCAGTCTCATCTAAATCAGCTGAGGCTAGTGTTAAATGCAGACAAATCTAAAGTTATGGTTTTCTCAAATAGAAAACGGCTACCCTCTCAGCTCCCTAAAATAAAAACAGCTGATGGAAAAGAAATCCAATGGTCTCTTCTTATAAGTATTTAGGCTTTGTTATTGATGAAAATTTGTCCTTTAAACAGCATATTGAGCATCTTGTACGTAAACTGAAGCTAAAGCTCAGTTTTCTTTTTAGAAACAAGTCGTGTTTCTCTGTTTATACCAGGAATTGTTTAATTTCTGCAACTTTTTTACCTTTATTGGATTACGGAGATCTCCTTTTTATGAATGCATCGGACCGTCTTTTAAAAAAGCTGGACACTGTTTTTCATTGTGCTTTATGTTTTATGACTGGTTGTGGAAATCGTGTTCATCATTGTACACTGTAGGCTGCAGCTGAGTTTCCGTCCCTGTATGTTCACACGTGGTCTCATTTGTTGACTTTCATCTATAAATGTATTCTTGGGCTCCTCCCATCTTACCTCTGCACATACATGCGAAAAAACCAACAACAGTATGCTCTGCGTTCTCAGAAGAACATACTGATGGTGGTTCCCAGAGTCAGAACAGAGTTGGGTAAGGCAGCATTTCAGTAACTGCCCCCTGTGCATGGAATGAACTGCAAAAGGACCTAACTCTATCTGAACTTGTCACTTTGGGAGAATTTCATTCATTTCTATTTTAGAGAGGCGTGAACATGAGATTGGAAAATGTAAATGTTTCTAAACTTGCACACATTGATTGTAAATATTATTTGTTTTGTTGATGTCTTGTATTTATTTCTTTAAACTGTATATGCTGTCGTCTTGGCCAGGTCACTCTTGGAAAAGAGATTTTTAATCTCAATGAGTTTTTTACCTGGTTAAATAAAGGTTAAATTAAATTAAATTAATAAGACTATGTTTGTCACACTGCCATTGTATATAAACTGTGTTATCCTAAAAATAAAGCTTTGAGAGAGAACTGACTGAACCAAGGAACCACTGTGTTGCCTCTGGTCTGTCTCCCTCTGATCAGAGTATTTGTAGAAGGCAGAAACGCCTGTAGCTGTCAGATTCTGGAGGTGACATAACAAAGTAGGTTGCAGACTATGTTGTATCGCCGTTAGCCGTCAGACTCTGGGACTGGCATAAAAAGATCTGAGTCAGATGTTCATATGAGAGCTCAGACTTGAACTCCTGAACAGAGCAGGAATCCTCATGACACTGTGCAGCACTTTGAGCAGCACACATTTGAAATGTGAAAAGAGCCTTGTATTTTTTTTTAACTGTAACATTCAAAGAATGAAGTTCTAGTTTATGATGAGGCCCTGATAAGTTCCATTGTGAGCTCAAAGTGTCATGTGGAGGTTAATATCAGTGGAGTAAATAAATGTTAATAAAATGTGAATTTGGTTGAACTTATTGTGTTTTTGAGTGAATTTTAAACGTCTGTCCACTTTTTGGGGAAAAAGAGATGCTTTTCTTGGCACAATAAGAGCCTGCCCCTTAGAGGCCGGGTGTGTTTTTAAACAGGCAGCTGTCAGGACGCCCCTCTCAGTGAACTCGTGAGGACCCCTGTGTGATTAGCTCTGAAGCTAACTGTGACAAAGGCTGTGTCCAAATTCAGGGTCTACATCCTTCGGAGTACTCATTTGAAGGATGTTACGTCACAGCGCGAAAGGCTGTCCAAATTGCGTAGGATCCTTCAAATGCGGCCCACAAATACGTCCTCCTTTTCCCTGAATTGGAAGGATGGGTGTGGTGGATCCTTTCCCGTCCTACCTATCCCATAATTCTTTTCGGCAGAGCGTAATGGCCAATGAAGCGAGCGGTAGCGGAGTGGAAGAGGAGTATGCTTTAAGATGTAAGTTTTTAAAAAAACTGGCTTTTAAAAAAATATATATTTTTCAGTGGTTGTCTAGTTAGGCATTTTGTTTTAGCGTTAAGTTTTTTTTTACATTTGTACGTTTATATGTACAAATAAAACATTACTTTCGTAAACTAGCTTCTTCCTTACTGCCTGTGTGAATATCCCCTTACACACAGATAATTTGTTAGTGATTTGAAGCTGTTTTTAACGCTTCCAGGGACGAAAGAGCAGACAGAAGTTTTTATAAAACTCCGGGGAGAGAACGATGAGCTCTTCACCGGAGCAAAGAACTCTGCCCTTGTGGGATGGAGGTACAGGAATAAATCTATTTAGAAATCCCATTGTAATATCAAGGCAGTTTTGTTTCTTTTTTGTTTTGTGAAGTACATATAACATTTCCTGCAGTCATTAAACAGCTGAAACATGTTCTTACTTCTCTTGTTTTGTCCTTTTCTAGTATAATTCTGCACAGTATTGTTCCACAATTGTCATTTTGATATCTGTGATTAACACAATTCCAATATTTTCTCTTTTTATCCTACATTAGGATAGTTTTGGAGAAGATGGGTCTGTCTGGTAAAGTGACACCAGCCCAAGCAAAGAAAAAGTGGGACAATTTAAAAAAGAAATATAAAGTCTGTCCATATATAGAAACTAATATTGTTGTTTGTAACAGTTGAAACAAATCCTAGGTTTAAGCTTACATGTTTTGTGAACAGTTTATATTTTTTTACTTGTCTTTAGGAATGCAAGTATCCAGGGTCAGGAGAGGGAGTGAGTGGGAAGCCCACTGCTGCTACTTGGCCCTGGTTTGTCCAAATGGATGAGGTTTTAGGACAAAGGCCTTCAATTTGCCCCCCGTCCTTATTGCCTCCATCCCTATGGACACTCCAGGGCCAAGTGCAGCAGTGAGTGACCAAGAGGAGAGAGAGGAAGAAGAGAGGGAAGGAGATAGGCAGCCAGCAGCGAAGAAGAGGAGAAGGAACAGTGACCAGGAGCTGTTAGACCTCATCAGGGAGGACATGAGGCAGCAGAGAGGCTGAAGAGAGGAGAGCACAGGCTGAAGAGAGGAGGACACAGGCTGAAGAGAGGAGAGCACAGGCTGAAGAGAGGAGAGCACAGGCTGAAGAGAGCACAGGCTGAAGAGAGGAGGGCACAGGCTGAAGAGAGGAGAGCACAGGCTGAAGAGAGGAGAGCACAGGCTGAAGAGAGGAGGGCACAGGCTGAAGAGAGGAGGGCACAGGAGAGCAGGGAGAGGATGGACAGGCTTTTCTCCATTCTGGAGCGTTGGGTTAATTAATTTTTTTTTTCTTGGGGTGGGAGGGATTACATTTTTTCCATTGTTAGCTTCAGTTGTTTGAAATAAACTGTTTGAAATAAATACTTCTCATTCATTGTATTTCTTTTTTTTATTTTCCATAATTTTCAAAGTAAAAGGAACATTTGTAAAGAAAATTAAGTGTATAATTATTTAATAACATTCAGAAAACAAAATTGAGGTAACAAAATTCAAGAACATACAGAAACTATTTACAGACCTATTTACAGGACAACAGATTTTAACAAATCACTGCAGGATTAATCTGAGTGACCAGGTATTGGACCATTTTTATGTTTAATTACAACGGTACAGTACATCAGAATAAGTGTTTAACAGATAAAAGCATTATTCTACCTTAAGACAAATTTAAATATCAAAACTCCAATTATTTTTAATACAATAAACATTATACATATTGCATGAATAATTATACACATTATTTTTATATTATATATATATATATATATATATATATATATATATATATATATCATTATTTAGATAGAGTTTATCTGACAAAACAAGCTAAAGTTTATGCTTGGCTCAATGAATTTGTAGAAATTAGCAGAATACTTAGCAAAGAAAGTATTTAATTTATTTAATTGTTTTATTTCTTCCAAAAGAATTAAAATAAGGAGAATAACTTTTTGTTTGTCCCGCTTCTTGCTTAGCGCTGTCACGGTTGCTAGGCGACAGAATATGAGCAACGGGTAAGGGAGGGAACTGAAAGAAGGGTAGGCTGTCCTAATTCACAAACACCGACTTCCGGGTTTTGCGTCGACGGAGGACCCCTCCTCCTTCAACCGGGTAGGAAGGATCCTAAGGAGGATGCAGACCCTGACTTTGGACACAGCCGTAGTCATTTTCAGAGAACAGCAGCTGCTCCTCCACATTAAGAGGAGCTGAGAGAGGCTCTGGAAGCCTTTTGGAGACTTTCTAACACGGTTTAAATAATGTTAAGAAAAGACTGGCTAAAACAAAGCGCCCTCGTGGTTGTGGCTTGTTTTTAAAGTAGCTCAAACTCTGCAGATGTAGTCATTTTGAACATGGATTACTCCATAGACGTAACGCTAGTAAAGACGGGATTAGCTCCGCCAGTTTCTTCGTTGACTACATTTACACTTTTCTGCAGCAAAGCCTCTAAAACACGACCCTTTTAAAATGTGGTCACACTCACAAACAGACACAGACACGGACAAACCTGGATTGTTGCAGGCGTTGTCCCAGACGAGACTGTGACTCTGCAGCGGGAGGCGGACAAAGACGTCTGCTGTGAGCGAGTCTTCGTGTTTACACAGAGACAAAGCTCAGAGTAGGACAGTGTTTTATTCATAAATGTCCGTCCTTAAAGTCGGCAGGCGTTGTTGGAGTTGGACAGCTCGTCGGCCATGGCGCTCAGACTCATAGACATATATAAAGGCTAGATGGCTCAAGGCGGAGTCAGCTGTGTCGTCACTTGGCGGCCATCTTAGGTCAGTGCTGCCATAGTGCTGCTCCCTGCTGCTGTGGATGGAAGGTGAGTGACATACGCCAACTAAAATGCTCGTAACTTGCTGAATTCTTGACGGATTTACAAACGGTTTGGTGTATTACAAACCTTATTAACGTGGCTATGATTTGTGCTTAATAAACTCCGTGGCTATAATTTTTCACAAGTATGCAGTTAAATAGCCGCATCCCTGACGTTTATGACACACCAAGCCGTTTGAAAATCGGTTGAAAATTGAGCAAAATATAGTTATTTCAGCACTACATGCACAATAGACTTTAATGTTATAACTGGACGAGCGGTCCCGTCCTAAGATGGCCGCCGTGTGACGTCGTCGGGTCCCATTGGCTCTCAGCGCCGGTAAGCCATCTAGCCTTTATATATGTCTATGCTCAGACTCACACTTCTTCTTCTCTAGTATTATCGGCGGGTCGCAACCAATTTTTTTCAGTGCATACCGCCACCTACTGTACCGGAGTGTGTAATTCATGTTCTAGTACTTAAGGTTACATTCAATTGAAAAAAAAAAAAAAGTGGGTGGGCCCTATATTTTATGATCTAATCCTGTATATTTAAGAAATTTAAAGAGAGCTTCGTAGCACTCCCTTGTTACCTCACTTATCCCCAGTATCCCTTCTAAACTCCATCCCCGTCCTAATTCATATATCTTATCACGCAAGATGTTCCTCTCAAAATCAAATTTACTACACTTCATTATGACATGCTCTACATTTTCAGGAACATTACATTCCTCACATTTATCAGACACACATTTTGTCATTAAGTACATCGTTGATTTTAACCCAGTATGTCCCAGCCTTAATCTTGAAAAGATCACTTCATCTCTTCTATATTTCCCTTTGAAACCCTTCACTTTAATATTTTTCTGAATGCTGTAATAGTGTCTCCCTTTATTGTCTGTGTCCCAGGGCCGGCCCTGGCCAATTTGCTGCCCTAGGCAAGATTTCACCTGGTGCCCCTGGAATTTGTAAACTGATGCTGAATCGCTGGGCGGTGCTGAGATGGAGATGTCTGCAACAGGTGGCCCAGGATTTGCAGGGACGGGGTTCAGATATTTCAAAAGTGCATCTGAAGAGAGAAGAGGAGGATTATATGTGACCATTGGGTGTTACATTTTATTATTAAAAAGCTGATGATAGTGAAACTATAAAAATATGGCAGCACCTAAACCACATTATAGCTTAAACACACAAACAGCAAGAATAATTACATCTGGTATTCATGCACAAAACTCTATTCATTGAGCACTTCTCTAGCATACAGTAGATACATTTTCAAAATTAATTTTGAAAGTGTTTGTTTTCCAGTATACTGTATCTGGCATGGCAGCAATGTCCTTGTTATGTCCTCAGTTGATGAAGACAAGGTTTTACAAGACAAACAGAGAGTCAAGGTCATAAAGTTTTGGTGTTTGTCTTTTATTGGTCCAAACACACACAAAAATAAAACCACCAACAAAAGTGGAGGGAGGAAGGCTGTATGGTTGTGCCAAATCAAAGAAACCAATATAACAAAACAGAGCCTAACTAACTACCTGAGCAGAGAACTAAAACAACAAACAAAAGTCCTGGTTTAAATGATCTAAATAAAAGGTCTGTACTCCAAAACATACACGGGTGGCAACAACCAATAAACCTAGTGGGCTAAACATAAATTTTCTACGTGGTGCACAAATGTATAGGGTACCCACTCACCTGCCAACCTCCCAACCAACAACATGTGATTTACAAATTCAAAAAACAAACAAACAAGGCGAGAGAGAGCAAGAGAGAATGCAGCTCCAGGTGCTTCCTTTTTAAATCTTGAGCCAGGCCCTGATTGGCTGCTCCAGGTGGTGAATTATCCAACCAGGGTGTGGCAAACAGGTTCCACTCACAGCACCTGAGAGCAAATAAGGGAGGAGGAAAGACAGGAACAGGGAGGCAGAAACAAATATCCCCTGCATGTAACACCCCCACCCTTACAGATTCAAACATGGTTTGAACATTTCTTATACACACACACCAATAACTATGGGACCCTGGACAGGGTGTCTGCAACAATGTTATGGTAGAGTACAGAAGTTTGTGAGGGAACGTCATTGAACAAAGTAGGGAAAGCCATGATAAGTTTTATGATGTCAGCCCGATGTTCGTCAGCAAGGTGCGATAAGAAAGAGAACAAATCTGACAATATCTCACTGTTACCTAGTCTTGCCCCCTGAGGTGTAGCGTTCCTTATGACTAAACCGTCATCATCATCAGTGGAGCTCACTGTGGCGAAGGAGGCAATAGGTGATGTGGCTGGCCCTCCGAGCTGCTGGCTGTGTCGCACTGGTCTCTTCTGGTACAGTAGAGCTTCAGCATATTGACATGACAGACTCTAGAACTCCGCCGGCGGTCAGGTGTGTGAATTACATAGTTTGTCTCACTCAGTTTCTTTTCTATAACATAAGGACCAGAAAATTTAGACGCCAGTGAGGAACCAGGTATAGGCAGGAGAACAAGAACTTTGTCACCTGGCTGGAATGAATGCACAACTGCTTTTTTGTCAAAGTGCTGCTTCATTTTTTCTTGAGATGATGTTAACTTCTCTTTAGCCAAAGAACAAGCCAATTTTAGATGCTCTCGGAGATTGGCAACATATTCAGGGATGCTTTTGACATTTTTCTCAGGAGTAACCAGCTGCTCCTTAAGAATTTTCAGAGGACCTCTGACCTCATGTCCAAACACTAGTTGAGCAGGGCTAAATCCTAGTGACTCCTGAACAGCTTCCCGAGCAGCAAACAACACAAGGGGAGCACTGTCATCCCAATCTTTCTGTGACTCAAAACAGTGTTTCCGAACATAGATTTCATGGTTTGATGAAATCGTTCTAGAGCCCCTTGGCTTTCAGGATGGTAAGGAGTGGAAGTCACATGAGTAATTCCCAAGCTTTTAAGAGCATGAGCAAAGGCTTTGGACTTAAAGTTTGTGCCTTGGTCGGATTGAATTACTTTTGGCAAACCAAAGACGGAAAAGAACTTTACCAGAGCCTTAATGATGACTTGAGATGTTATTTTCCTCAGTGGGATGGCTTCTGGATACCTGGTGGAAGCACACATAATGGTAAGAAGAAACTGATTTCCACTTTTAGTCTTTGGCAATGGACCCACACAATCAACAATGACTTTTGAAAAAGGCTCACCCATCACTGGTATGGGACAGAGAGGTGCAGGAGGAATCACCTGATTGGGCTTTCCCGTCACTTGACAAACATGACATGTTCGACAATACTGAACAACATCAGACTTGAGTCCGGGCCAGAAGAAATGTTTAAGGACTCCGTTATAAGTTTTTGTGACTCCCAGGTGTCCTGACCAGGGGTGGTCATGGGCTAAGGACAGGACTTGGTGTCTATAGACTGTAGGCACAACAACTTGATAAGTGACCCCCTCATTCTCAGAGACATTGCTGGTCCAACGCCGCATGAGTAGTCCATCTTCTAATATATATGTCACTTTGTTGCGCCGGGCCTCTTCCTGGCATAGAACTGAGGAGAAACATTTTGAAAGGGTATTGTCACCTTTTTGTGCTGAGATAAACTCACTTCTGGTGGCAGGCAGTGTGGTAGTCTCCAGAGCAACAGGGGACTGGACCTCTGGTTCACCAGTCATCTCCTTCCGATTTCCTTCTGTATTCAAAAAAGTATCAGACAAGGTAACACCATACTTCTTTGTTTGAGCTCTTGTAACTACACAAGCTGGAAAAATGTCTGAATTTTCACACTCTTCAGTGGACTCAGGGTTTTCCACTACTTCTGGAACTGGTGAGACCTTACCTCGAGCAAGATCATTACCAAGAATGAAATCAATCCCTTTGATCGGCAGAGCAGGAAGGACAGCCACCTTAAAGAATCCTTTAACAAGGCCAGACTGTAAATAAACATTATGCAGAGGGGCAGGTATGAATCTCATCCCTACTCCCTGAACAATGGCACTTGAATGACATGAAGAATCATCTGACAGTGGAAGTATGCCTGCTCTGATAATGGACTGTGATCCTCCAGTATCACGCAAAATGGTTACTGGATTTTGATTCTTTGGGTCTCCTGTAGTTGAGACAAAACCGTTTGAAATGAAGGGTTTAAAACAAGAATCAGGCTCAGAGTTGTGACTGTGTGAAATCTCCTGTGTTGGACATGCCATCTTGTTTACCAATCCAATACCTTTTGGTTGTGACTGTTTGCGTTTTAAAGTAAGACAATCTGCAATTATATGTCCTTTTTTGTGACAATAGTAGCACTCACGCTGCTCACGTGGAGGAGATTTTGGTGACCTTTGTTCAAACCTTATCCGCTCAGGACTGGAGCTCACGGGGTTTGCTACTCGATCTGCTCGCGAAGAAGACACAAAGACATTTTTGTGAGTTAACACAAACTCATCGGCCAAGACAGCTGCCTTAGACAAAGACGACACCTTCTGTTCATTCAAAAAGATTACCATCTTTTCTGGTAGTGCATTTCTGAAGTCTTCTAGCAGTATCGATTGCCTCAGGGATTCAAAATTATTTTTCACATCATTAGCGGCACACCATTTATCAAAGAGGAGCCCCTTTTCCCTTGCAAACTCCATAAATGTTTGTCCACTAGTCTTCTTGTGATTTCTAAATTTCTGCCTGTAGGCCTCTGGGACAAGTTGATAGGCCCGCAGAATAGATTCTTTTAGTACCTCATAGTCCAGACTATCTTTAAGTGACAGAGAAGACACCACCTCTTGGGCCTTCCCAATCAGTTTGCACTGAAGAAGTATAGGCCACATCTCTTTAGGCCAGTTAAGAGCAGTAGCAATTCTTTCAAATGCACCAAAATAAGAATCAACCTCTGTCTCACGAAATATTGGCACTAATGCAATGTTTTTACTGACCTCAAAACCTTGTATACCGGAAGGTGCTTGAGAAGGGGAGTTTTCAGACTTCTGTACCGTGTCCCTTTTAGGTAGGACTCTATTGGCTTCAATTTCCAATTCTTTTAACCTAATTTCCTTATTAGCCTGGATCTCTAGTTTCCGTATTTGTAGTCGAAGGTCATACTCAGCTTTACGCACCTTTTCTCTCTCTTCTACCTCCAGCTGGAGACGAGCAAGACGAAGCTTCAGCTTGGCACCAGTGCTAGCTCCAACTCCATGTGCTTCTGGGGAGAAAGGCTCAAAACGAGGCAAAGTTGCAGGAGGAGTCTCCCTTTCCTCTCGAGTCTCTAAAGGAGTGGATATTCTAACATCCTCTGCCTTAGCAATAGGTTCTAGTTGAACCGAACCCTCATCAGAAGATTCACCATGTGTCTCTGTAGGGCTATGCTCAACAGGAGCAAGAACTTTTAGTTCAATCAATTTCTCTAAGACCTTATTTTTGATCTCTGCTTAGCAGATTGTTTTTGAACAGGAATTCTATAGTGTGCTGCAATACACAACAAGTCATCCTTACGACACCTTTCCAGGTTTTCAACACACGGACTGTCAATAAAATCCTGTAAAACAAACACCATTTTCCTCTCTCGCGCTCTCAAAAATATGACACAATAGACTCAATGATTGTCTTGTGGTAAAAAAATGTTCCCGGACGAGCCCCCACTTGTTATGTCCTCAGTTGATGAAGACAAGGTTTTACAAGACAAACAGAGAGTCAAGGTCATAAAGTTTTGGTGTTTGTCTTTTATTGGTCCAAACACACACAAAAATAAAACCACCAACAAAAGTGGAGGGAGGAAGGCTGTATGGTTGTGCCAAATCAAAGAAACCAATATAACAAAACAGAGCCTAACTAACTACCTGAGCAGAGAACTAAAACAACAAACAAAAGTCCTGGTTTAAATGATCTAAATAAAAGGTCTGTACTCCAAAACATACACGGGTGGCAACAACCAATAAACCTAGTGGGCTAAACATAAATTTTCTACGTGGTGCACAAATGTATAGGGTACCCACTCACCTGCCAACCTCCCAACCAACAACATGTGATTTACAAATTCAAAAAACAAACAAACAAGGCGAGAGAGAGCAAGAGAGAATGCAGCTCCAGGTGCTTCCTTTTTAAATCTTGAGCCAGGCCCTGATTGGCTGCTCCAGGTGGTGAATTATCCAACCAGGGTGTGGCAAACAGGTTACACTCACAGCACCTGAGAGCAAATAAGGGAGGAGGAAAGACAGGAGCAGGGAGGCAGAAACAAATATCCCCTGCATGTAACAGTCCTACTAACTACACTTTATGATGTTATAACCATGAAACAGAGGAGAAACGTAAATCTTTATTTAAATTGAATTTTAAAGTTGCTAAATCCATATATATAATACATATATATATATAAAAACATTTTATGTAGGACTCAGTCATTTTAAATAAAGATTTACGTTTATATAGCAACATTTTATGCAGAACTCATTTTAAATAAAGATTTATATGTCCCTCTGCCTGTGTACTCGTTGTGTTTTCTGGATCATCCTTCATTAAAGCCTGCGTTTGGATCACCACTGTCTGTCTCTACCGTGCAGTTCATGACACTATGTCATAAGCTAATTCAAATTAGCGAACGTTACAGGCATCGTTGAACTAACTTAATGCAACATAGATAAACTGATCATCATTACCTACCTCTGTCTTTTTCGCGTTTTTCTTCCTCTTCTCTTCTTTTTTTTCTTCCCTGGGCACCAGATGGCTTCGGTCTTTTTGACATAATGACAACTTATCAGTGTCAGTGAATTCGGCCATCTGTCAGTGACAATCACACACAGGTAACGGATGTTTTTTTCAGCAGGGCGGGGCGGGGAGATTGATGCGTCACTCAGTCGGACGGGTGGATCGATTCAGGAATTTGGGCGCTGGCGCCCCAAGGGTGGGCGGAGCCCTTAGCATTTGCCTATTCCGCCTATGCCCAGGGCCGGCCCTGCTGTGTCCCACTTGTTTTGCCATTCGTCACTCACTGCTTTTCTGATTAATGATTTGGCCTCTCCTTTTCCAAAGGGAACTTTCATTATTTCATCATCTTTTAATTTTAATGCTGTTTTTGCAATTTCATCAGCTTTTTCATTTCCCACTACACCAACATGAGCCGGAACCCAAACAAATTTTACATCCCCACCATTTCTTTGTATTCTCAGCATTATTGTATATATTTCAATCAATAAATCATCTCTTAAATGTCTTTTTAGAATTCAAACTAAACAGGGCAGCAGAGGAGTCTGCACAAATGACTGCTCTCTCTGGTCTCACCTCTTCTATCCATTGTAGCCCTAAAATAATAGCAATCATTTCTGCTGTATATACAGATAATTTATCATTAATTCTTTTACATATGCCTACATCAAACTCTGGTATATAGACTCCTGATCCTACATGTTCTGTCCCTGGATCTTTAGATCCGTCTGTAAATATTAGCATATAATTAAAATAATTCCTCTTCACATACTCTTCAACCAAATATCCTATATTATTCATATTACTTTCATTCCATTCTTTTTTCTTCTCTAGAAGTTTCAAGTCCACATTGCGTACAGGAAATATCCATGGAGGAAAATTACCCCATACAGTATTTGGTCCATATTCAATTTTATTTAATCCATATTGTTCTGCTACAGTATTAATATTCCATCCAAATCCTTTTCCTTTAAGTTGTTGTGTATATTCCCAACACTCACACAGAACATTTGCTGCAGGTTGTTCCTCCCAGATCCTTGTAACTTTATCCAATAAGCTAAAGACAGCTTAGATCGTCTTAAATATAAAGGTAATTCATCAGCTTCTACCAGTAGTGCATTAGTAGGGGTTGTTTTCACTGCACCTATACTGAGTCTTAAAGCTCTAAACTGTATTCTGTCTAATGTTCTTAAAATACTCTTGGCTGCTGCTCCATAAACCATACACCCATAATCAATACACGATCGTATTAAGGCCCTATAAATATCTAGCAGTGATTGTTTATCAGCTCCCCATTGATATCCAGAGACTGACCTCATGAGATTTAGTACCTTTTACATTTTGTTTCAACCTGTTTAATATGATTCTTCCATATACATTTCTCATCAAACCACAATCCTAAATACTTGAACTCTTTCACTCTTTCCATATTTTGACCGTACAATTTTAACTGTATATTATTAATCCTTCTCTTTCTGGTAAATATCAAATAACAAGATTTTGTAACTGACATCTTAAATCCCCAATCATATGACCATCTTTCAACTTTTAATATCGCATTCTGAATACTATTAGTCACATGTCTAATGTTTTCCCTCTTTCCATATAGCCCCATCATCTGCATAAAGTAATGATCCAATATCTCTATCAACATTTATAAAAATATCATTTATCATTATATTAAATAGAATAGGACTTATAGCACTCCCTTGAGGGATACCATTTTCAATATTAAAGTACTCGACAAATAATCCCCAACCTTTACACGAAAAGTTCGGTTAGACAGGAAGTCTAACACCCAGTTGTATAGCCTTCCACCAATACCCATTTTATGCATTTTAATCAATAATCCTTCTCTCCACATTGAATCATAAGCTTTTTCAATATCAAAATATACTATAGCCATGATCTCTTTCATACTAATCGCCTTTTCTGCCTCATTGCTAACTTTAACCAAAGCATCTACCGTTGATCTTCCTTTACGAAATCCACTTTGGTATTTATTTAACATTCCTCTTTGCTCTAAATAATATGTCAATCTACAAACAATTATCTTTTCCATCCATTTACATAGATGTGATGTTAAGGCTATAGGTCTGTAGTTCCTGCATTAGCTAAGTCTTTACCTGGCTTACCAAAAGGAAGTATCAATGCACTTTTCCAGCTATCAGGCATTACACCTTCTCTCCATGTCTTATTAAACAGTTTTAGAATAATTTTCAGTACTTCTTTTGGTAATTGTCTAAACATAGCATAGCATAGTTGATCTTGCCCTGGAGCCGTATTTCCACTTCCCTCTAAGGCCCTTTTTAACTCATGTAATGTTAAATCCATGTCAAGTGCCGAATCTTCACTGTCTTTTTTCATAATTACCTCACTATTTGTTCTTAAAATATCCTTTTTGCGTTGTTTATATATTTCATCTAAATGACTCCCACTATGTACACTTGCAAACTTCTTACCTAGTAGCTCAGCTTTCTCCTTATTTGTAATTGCCTGATGTTCTCCCCATGGGCGTAGGTTTGGTGTCCCCCCCCCCGATTTTGTTCCAGACTGTTGGCAATACAGAATATCACAATACTGAAGTGAATATACTTCTTCTCATTATATTGTATCCTTACCCCGATATACCGTCCTGTATACTGTCCCTACAGAGCTAGTATAACTGTATAATCTAGACTTTAGTTATATTTAATAATTTGCTATTAATCAATAGTAGTATATCTCATCACAGAATCACTTTAGACCTTCACTTTAAGACCTCACCTGAATCCATGAAGGTCCAGCTACTTCAACATGCCCTATGACATCTTCCAAAGATGTCTGAGTTTCCTATATATGTACAGTAATTAAATAATGAACTAATGAATCAAATACACACATATCAGTATGCATTCAATGCATCATGTTTATATTTCAGAGCAATTTAAATATGAAGGGGACATGGTTTTTAAAACTTTTAAAATGCATGATTTTCTTTAATCACGCTTTAATAATTCATAGTTCATAAAGACCTCACCTGAAGGTCCAGCTACTTCTTCCTCAACAAGCTTTATGACATCTTCAAGATGTCTGAGTTTCCTATATGTAATTAAATGAACTCATGAATAAAATACACACGTATCATAGTATGCATTCAACAAATCATGTTTGTATTTCAGAGCCATTTTTAAATATGAAGGGGACATGGTTTTTGTGGATTAATGTGTTGAAATGTATGTTAATCTATGTGTTAAGTTTGTCTGTATGAGACTAGCAGTAAGCTAGATCAACATTAGAATAAAATACAGATCATATTCTAACATTTTATTATTGTTGAACTATACAACATTGATTAGTGACTGGTCAGTCACTACTGCTAGTTTATTTGTGTGGCTAGCTAGTTATTTTGCCTACTTACACTCGAACTCTGCTTTATGAAAAAGCTTCTTATGTCCCCTTTTTTCTTCTTGGTTGGCATTTACAAAGTACAAAAAGGGGCAAAAAAACGTTATATTAAAAATGTTTTTACTCTGGCCTTTGTATGTGGCAGAGAGACAGCCCTGGTAACTTACCGTCGGCGTCGTCAGCATGCGCACACACACACACCAGCCGCTCGCTGCTAGTGCAAGCACAAAAGTAGTCCCGGCCCACGCCTGTAGCCTGTCAGATATCCCGCCGCCAATCAAATTACGGCGTTTCTTGTACTGTCCTCGTCCTGGCCGTTAGAATCGATCCAAATAGCAGTTCAAAGATCCAAATAGCAGTTCAAAGGAGCTTTCTAAATATTGGTAGGGACAAATTTGCCATCTCAAAATATTGATAGGGACTAATACCTAGCGTCCCCCCCTAAACCTACGCCCATGGTTCTCCCTCTATCAGAACTGGGATTTTAACTGATTTCCTTTTCCCACTCATCTTTTTGATCATTGTCCAAATGTCACCCAATTTAACTTCTCTGCCAATGGTGGAGCAAAATTGTCTCCATGCATTCTTCTTGGATGACTTAATTACTTTACGTACTATAGCTCTCTTTCTTTGATAATCAATCAAATTATCTTGGTTCATATTCTTTCTTAGCCATCTGAATGCATGATTTCTATCTTTTATAGCATTTTTACACTCATTGTTCCACCATGGAACTATTTTCTTTTTCTCATTTACTGTACTCATAGGGATACAGGTTGTTGCAGCATTAATAATCATGGAAGTCACTTCTACTGTGCAGCTATTTACATCACCCTCCATCGATATTCTTTCAGAGTACTCACTACAACGTTCTTTGAATTTTTCCCAATTAGCTTTAGGAAAACACCATCTCTCTATTACATAACCCTCCTGAACATACACATCAAAGTTCATGGAACACAAAATTGGAAAGTGATCACTCCCTATGTTGTTGTCATTCTTAACATTCCATTCACATAAATTACTCATATTTACAGAGACTAAAGTAAGATCTATACAAGAAACTGAGTTTCTTGTAACATTAACCCTAGTGCCTCTTCCATCATTAAGACAAGCAAGTAATCTCTCATCAATTAGTTCTTCCACCACTTCTCCATTTGTGTCTGTATAATCACTTCCCACAGAGTATTGTGAGCATTAAAGTCACCACACCATATTTCTCTTCTATGAACACTTTCTGAGATTTCTTGGAATGTTTGCTTTGATAATTTCTTACACGGATTATAAAAATTAACTACTTTGATATTTCCTCTGGGACTACACATTTCTATTACTATACATTCATATTCATTTGGGACAGTTACCCTTCTGTATGCCAAAGTATCCTTAATAAATGTTATACATCCTCCACCTTGTTTTCCAATTCTGTCACATCTAACCGCACTGTCACCTGATATTACAAAGTCTAAATGAGGTCTTAACCAAGTTTCTTGTATACACATAACATCAGGTCTAACTTCCAGATCATCTACAACCTTTTTGAACTCTTGACCATTTGCAATTAAGCTTCTGGCGTTCCATTGAAGGATATGTAATACCATAATGAGGTTAATCACCTTGAGACATTCCATTATTTGGATTCAACATCTCATGAATCATTTCAGCTGTAACTTCAGTTATCCCCAGTATTTCTATGGCTGCCTCTACTATTTTCTTGATTCTATCACTTTTTTTCTTTTGCTGTACTGCCACATTGACAATCTTACAGATGAAAGCAGTAAATTTGGTTTTACCCACAATCAGCGTGTCTTCATTAATCTCTCTTATCCATGGATTTATTTCTGTTTGCCTCTGACTAGACGTTGGAGATATAATCTTAATTATTCTTCTGTTCTCAGATTCTTTTGCTTTATTTATTACTTGTACCACACTGGGTCTTTATATTTCACTTTCCTTGACTTTTTTTGCTGCCTTAGCATAAGACACCTGATTAGTTACTTTATATTTCTGGACCTCTCTGACTTGTCTTTGTACAGGGCATCCTCCAAAAGCAGCGCTATGCTCATCACCACAATTACAGAATTTTACTTTTGTGACCACAATTTCCATACTCATGTTCACCTCCACATCTAGCACATCTTTGTTTTCCTTTACATTGCCCAGCAGTATGTCCCATTCTTTGACATTTGTAACATCTAAGTGGTGCTGGGATAAACTCTCTTACATCATAACTCAAATATCCCAATCTTACCCTCTTTGGCATCTCTTTTTCAAATTCTAGCTTTACTGATAAGCTATCAGTTTTCACCCCTTTTCTTTGTGTTTGTAGTCTTGTGGCTTTCAAAACTTTCCCTCCTTTCACTTCTTGTATTATCTCCTCCATTGTTATTGCCAAAGGTCATAGATAACACCTCTAAGCTTTGCTGCATTCCCAGGGATATGAACACTGATCCTTTCCCATTAAGTGTTTCAGCTCTGAGAAATCTATCTCTTTGTATTTTATCTGTAGTAAAGACCAGCAGCCTTCTATTGTTCAAATATTTAGCAAACTTGATCTTACCCATGTCTTTCTCAATTGCTTTTGTTAGTTTTAGTGGGTGAAAATGTCCCCTTCTTTTTAAACGTTATCATCACTTTCCATTCAGTTTGTTCGTTCTCCTTTTTCCCATTTATAATTATAGCCTTCACTTTTTTGGACTTTTCACTCACAACCTCCTCATCGTTGGAACTTCCAGAACTATCACACCTTCCTTTCCTCTTATTATTTACTTCCTGCCATGACATACTATCACTATCTCCATCCGTACTTTTACCCATGATAATTACATTCACGGTACAGTTGTTGCTAATTCCAGCGATAAAAGTCAAGAATTTCGTTCAATCTACCGATCGTCTTCAAAGTTTGTTTTCCACGTGTCGCTTCCGTCCGCTGCTGCCTGTCACTTGTGTTAACCCACAGCAGCTGACTGCCCAGCAAATGATTTCAATTCACAGATATGAACTCTCCACGCGCATATTATCGGCTCGTAGAAAGACTTTTGGCGGATTGGGGGCGGGAACTACCGGTGGCACTGACCCTCCTGTGATTGGTCATCTTTCCAGTAATCCCGCCCCGTGATATTTTGGTCTTGATTATTTCTCTGTTATCTTATTTGTTCTTGGTATAAAATAGAAAACAGTCTGTTTTTTACTTCCAGATGCAGATTGTGTGTATGGTATTTGGCAAAAACAGTAGTTAACAAATTGAAATGAAATGAAGATAATACACAGCACAATCAAATTAATAAATAATAATAATTAATCAAATTGTTTACATAAATTTACTGTTATAAATTTGTAATGTATTTCATCGCTTATGAGCTTGGTCTAAGGGGTGCTAAAGTGTATTCTACTTTATTGAATGCCTTGTAAATGTCACAAACAGAATATAGATATTTTAGGTCATTAGGTGAGAATAATTAGTCTCCTAACTTTAATCTTTTTAACCAGGACTGCTAATAGAATACAGTAACTTCAGATGGTGATTGGATTATGGCAGTTGCAGGACCTCAAGATATTCATGTAAGTATATGTAACATGTGATAAACTTATCAAATGTGATATTTTGTCAAATAAATAATAGGGCTTAATTTTTATAGGGCCTTCTCAGAAGTGAACTAATTTTCAGGTTAATTTCAAAATTGCAGTCAGCTCTTGAAAGAACTCCTCTGGACATTGATTTTTTAGAATTTGCATGTCGTCAGGAGCTGTACCTCTGGGAGGCATTGTCAAGACATGTGGATACCCCTCCAGAAATCTTACAGGGCTTACAAGAGTTTCTGAGGGTGGTTATGGAGCATGTTGGAAATGATGACGTTTTAAGCACTGTGGACACTGTAGCTGGAGAGATGGGCCGTCCTAGGTACAACATTGACAAAGAAAGGCTGATCGAGTTATTGGACATGAATTTATCTGCAGATTGTATTTCAAAGTTACTCTGTGTTTCAGCCTGAAGTGTTCAAAGACGGATGAGTGAGTTTGGGCGATCTGCTAGACACAGGTACAGTGCTGTTACTGATGAGGAGCTTGATGATGCAGTCCAACGGATAAAGAATGAAATGCCTACAGCCGGGTATCGGTTTGTCAAAGGAAGACTTATGTCCATGGTCGTCCATGTACAGTGGAGAAGAGTGACTGCATCAATGCATCGAGTGGACTCTCTTGGGCTTATCTCTAGACTGACAAGTTTGGGCTGTTGTGTGAAGAAAGTACTCAGTCAGAGGCCCTCTGTCACTGTGGCATGTGGACACAAATCACAAACTCATCAGGTCCACACTAAAGTTGTTTAGTGATACTAATTATTTGTGTGTGTTTTAGATTTTATTTTATTATCTTCCCAACAGGTACAATATAGTTATTTTTGGTGCAGTGGATGGGTACTCAAGGATGGTCAACTTAAAAATATATTGCCCTGCATAAAAGACTGCTGGATAGTCTTAGAGCATTCAGCTAATGTCTGTAATGTGATCTCAAGACAGTGTACATAATGCCATACAGGTGATGTGTTTGGAAGGAGCAAACAACAATCGTGCTTCAACTGCATTTGCTGCCTTCAGAAAAGTAACTGAGCAACATGGTATACCCTCAAGGTAAGTATCAAAACATTTTTATAGCCAAAACATTTCTTTAAAGATTCAACATGGACAAAGGATGAGCTGGTTAATGTCCTATCTACTGCCCAGAGTCAGAGCTGATCAAGGAGTGGAGAACGTGAAGATCGCCATTTTATTGGCATGATTACAATTTAAATATAATTATGTATTTAAAAAAAAATAGAATATAACGTTTATGGCGGGATGTCAGAGTGTGTGTGACATCGAAATACTATGATACACTTTACGTCTTAGAGATGGATCACCTTCTTGATGTGTCATCTCAAGGAACAAAAAAGGTCAAAATGAATCAATTGTTACAAACATCATTTTACGAGTTAATAATTACAATAATAATACAACCTGTATTTGGTGAGACTAACTTCCTCATTCTTCTTTCTGATAAAGAAGATCTTTTTGCTGTCCACCAAACATTCCTCCCAAAACTTAACACTGATCTACAGGCATCTGTAGAAGGTTGGAACAACCAGCCTCTGAGAACAGAAGGAAATAAAAGTCCAAACCAGATGTGGTACTTAGGAATGATGTCAAATCCAACAAACCAGCCAGAGAACCTTCAGGTAAAACAAGTAAAGGTTTATGCACTAAATATTGAAACCAGACCAGTACTAGTGTTGTCTGTTTTTAATTGTCAGGATATTCATGAGCCACACATCGACTGCAGGAGGTTGGTGCCGAATACAGAGCGGATGGAGGAATAATTGTGGTCCCGGAATTTAATATTCCCCTGACTGAAGAGCAGCTGGACTAGAGCTAAATTAAAGAGGAACAGTAATCTTAGAGTTTAACTAAAGCAGAGTTTTTAACTCTATTGAATCTTTGTTGAGATTGCTAATGTTTCTAGAGACGACTAAAGTCAAACCCCCCTTGGACTGCCTGTGTGAGGCTGTTCTCAAAATCAGTGTTTAAGTGCTTTATGGGTAATGTAATGGCAGTAGCACATGCACTGACGATTGGAAAACAGAGTGTGTGTTGTCCATATCGTGAGTCGCAGTCATGGTCAAAGTTTACTGTTATTTTGTATCTATCCCGTTCCGTCTCTACCAATGGTACTTGTGCCTGCCTGACCCCCTCCTTGATCTTCTATGACTGTAAAAAGAATCAACTTTCAACTACAGTGCTGGCAAAAGAATGATGCAACATCTTTACGTTTTTTTCATTTGACATGATTAATTTATCAAAGAAAAGGTAGTTGAGATTTAGGAGCAGAATACAAATATACAAACCGTGGTCCTGCAGAAAGTTTATTATTTTGTATTCCTTCTGCCTTCTCATTGAGCCCTCCTCGCTGAAGTGAGAACAGAGAGCTTGAAAAATAAAGTCTGAATCCACCTTAAATCAGGGATTAAATAAAAAATTACAGAATAAAGTTAAATTAATACAAACATGCATTAAAGTTTACGGTTAACATGTTACGTACCTCTTTTAGGTCTCCAGGAACAAAAAGCTGCTGGAACAGCTGATGGTGTTGTGCCAGTTCCTTGTCAAATCCATAAATGTCTCGTCCTTCGTGGATCTGATTAAGGATGGGACTCAGTCTTACAAGTGAATGCAAAGTGATGGCACTAACATAGAATATGAAAATGCTTCATTAGTTAGTCATTCAAAACAATTGTGAATTTGTATTAACAAACTCCTGGATCACCTTTTTCTGCTCAACATTTATTGGTCCAGTAAAGCCACACACCACAATATCATCTGATAATTCCAAAAGCTTTTATCCTTCAATGTTTTCCACCTTAAAAGAACACATTTAATCTTGATATTGGTACAAAGCAAAAACATAATTAAGTGACATAGAAAACTGCATTTTATTTTTTATTTCTTCTTTAATCAAGTTGGTGATTTCCAGATCTGTAAGTTCCAGTGAACCATCACTTTGTACTTCTCCATGGCACAAAAAATGATAGGACCATCTAGTGAGAAAGTTTGGTGCAGGTCCTGTATCAAACTAGTGCAAAGATCTCCCACAGATCCTGACAAAAAAACAAACATACATGTTTATGAAAAAGTATTGAGGTTACCTGTTAGCACAATCTATTTCATAAATAAAGGCACAGACTTGAATTTGTTTTCCTGATCATCTGTGATACTATATTTGGGGTTTTGTCCTTCTCTGCATCTCCTTCAAATAAATGTGACTGAATGCCACGCATCATTTCTGTAAGGAGGAAAAGCAAATGTGCTAAAGAGGATTTCATTATTTGTTATGGCCTCGATGAGGAATACAAACCTGTAAGGAATTCTTTACGAAGGGCTCCTTCATCAGTGTATTTTTCTCCAATAAAAGAGAGTCGAAGGAGGTTCTTTGGAGAGGCTTGCTTCTGTCTGGACCACTGCTTAAGACCCTCTGATAAAGGGCCTCTCTTGTCACATTTATATTAAATGTTTTGGATTTGTCAACCTTTTCTCCAAGAGACTTTAGGAGGTCTGATAAGCTAACAAATTACAACAATATTAGCTTTATAAAACAAGACAGCTACAAACACAAGCTCACACAAATAGAATCCCTGCTGTGGTGCTCAACAGTGTCTTCGGGTGATTCCAGTGTGATGCTGTTGATGTGGAGAGATGCGTATAAACATCAAATTCATTTTTTAAGGACATGGTCAAAGGGATGGTCATGTGACAGACAAATCAAATTCTATATTGAATGAAATGTAGTAACTACCTCTCCCTCTGGCCACATATGCTGCATGGATATGAATGTAATCTTGTGTGAATTTTTTTAAATAATGGGCAAGACACGATTAAAGACACAATTTCAAGCAAACGGAAAGAGATAATCATAAGAACCCCAATAACAATTTCACTAAGCAGTAAACATCAAGGTAGTTTGATCTTGTTTGTGTAAGATGTGACAGTGCATGTTTCTTTTGTTCAAATCCATACATCTACTCTAAAGATTAACCCAAAACAACACTCTATATTTACACTGTAAATAATGATGTCAAGAAGAAATGTAATGGTTAATGTCTGTGATTATCTTACATTGATCTCAGAGTCCACTGGATAACTGGATGTCTACAGGAATAGTCAATAAAAAGTCTTTGCACTTGCACATTGATAAAGCCCGGTCATATTCTTACATTGACAGCTGAGTCATTTGATGAAGTAAGATGTGTTAGATAACTTACTTCTTTATCATCCTCCAAGTCGAGTATTTCATGGTAGGTCTATAAAACAATAACAGAACAATCACAAATTCATGCAGGCTGTGACTATTACAGTGGTGGGAAAAAAGTTTTCAGACACCTTTAAATTTCACACAATGAAAATTCTGTGGAAATATCGTTTTGTTTCAAAAGTGTGAGTTGCATTAGACAGACACAAACAATTACAAATGATATTTGTGTTAATTGTTTAATCTGTCTGTCATTTCATTTTGTTCTTTTGCTTTTAAAACCACAAATGTTGTCTGTCAGTCTCAGATTTGCAGTACAAGTGTAAGTGTAGTTCCTACTTATACCACAAGAGGGAGATACCATAAAGTGAGCGTCTGCAAGAGCAAACAGAACCAGGTTTGTCAACAGTTACAGGCAGTTAACAGACAAGCATGTTTGTATTTGTTTTCAGATACTGTCTGTGTTTCAAATGTGCAACAGTCACATCATCAAATTAATCTTTAGTAGTTTTGAAAACTTGAATATTGAATCTTAATTCATTATTTAGTGCCCGAAAACCTTTTTCTATCACGGTTAAGTAAGTAGATTTAGTAGTAAGTAGAAAAGGAATGTAGAGACCAAATTAAATAGTACTTGTGTTTCTACAATTCTTGCAAAAAGTTAGGGATATTGAATTTTGGGATAAAATGTCTGAATGCACCTAAAATGCACTTTAACTTTTACATGTGAACATCATTTGACAATCTCTAAACTTTTGAATGCACATGTCCAACTGTTCAATCTTTCAGACCAACGCAGCAGAACAAGCACAAACATTAGATTTGACATAAACAGATGCTTTAGTTTGTGGATTTAAGTCATTGTCTGACACTAATTTGACATGATCAGCAAAAATCACAAAGAAAATAACACACTGCAATGTACAGACTTTTATACACAATGGATTAGCTTCTAGACCAACAGTTAGACTCAAGTTATAGACCTGAGTCCAAACAAATACTAAAGCACAAAAGACATTAGAAGATCAACATAAATACATAGAGTTAATAATATTTGTGGAGTAAATATGAATGTATAATATTTAAGTGTGTGTGTGAGAGACAGGTACAAAGGCCCAAAAATATATCTTCTCTAAATCCTTTTAAAGCTTCTTCGACATGAGATTGGTAGAAACATGTCTAACTCATGGACACAGTGCCCTCTGCTGGACACAAACCTCCAATATAACTTTCATCTGAAAGAAAAAGTGAAAGTCAAAGTCAGTGTTGTTGTGTCGGACCTGATGGTTCGAGTTTAAAGTGACTGGACTGTAGCTGCTGCTGAATGTGGCCTCACACTGGAGTAAACACAGCTCTGTTCCTGTTCACGTCCTTCTCTCTGAGTTGGAGTCAAAAAGAAGTCACCTGTCAATGTATCAAATGAAAGAAACAAGAGACTCACCTTTTGATGTTTTTGAGCTCCAGCACAGAATCTGTGGCATCTGTAAAAGAAACATTTCATTTCATTCACAGTGGACAGTGTTTTTTACTGCTTTAGTGCAAAAGAAAAAGAAGCCATAGTGACACTTTCATTGTGAACAGACTTTGTGTGAACTCTTGTCCTTTTTCTGGATATGGACTTTTGATTACTGACAGTTTGGTTTTCTTCAAAATAAAACTCCTTCTTCTTGCCTTAGAGGAAGTCGTCAAGTTAGAAGAAGCTGAGACTGACCAATAGGACGAGAGGTGTAACTGTTGCTGGTCATGTGATCTTCAGCAGAGCTCTGATTGGTTCTCACAGACCTTAAGTACAAAACTGTAACAAACAAAGACAAATCAATAGTGAATTATAATATTTAAGGCATTTGTATCAGAAACAAATACAGTGTTTGTGTCTGATATAGTCTTATCTTTTGACTTTGTGCAGCGTCACAGAAGCAGCAGCAGAATTAATCCAACTATTGCACAGATAAGTCCAATGATCAACATGACAGGAAATGAAGAGCTATGTTACTTTGCTGCAGGAATTTATCTCATGTTAATATTTACAACTCACATTGTAGCAGTGCTTTATAAATACACCTTCAAACCTCCAACTTTGTGTTTCTATTTTGAATTAAAAAGATCATTCTTACATTTGAGTGAGATCCAACTCTCTGGAGAAGCTTCATCTGACTTCACATCCTGGTCCATCTACAACTTCAGCTTCTTTTAAACAAACTTAAACTTAATCAAATCTCCATTTATTAATGTGCTTCTAGGTTTGAAGTCATATTTAAACTGTATTTCAAGCTCTTAAATCCGATATGATTTATACACTTCATATTTAAGTGCACCGAGTTAATAACTTGTAGAAAGTGTTTTTATTTTTATTAATTTTTAAATAAACTTTAAAATAACATGAAAGTAGATAAAAGCAAACATTCATTCCAGTCTGTCATTGAACATTCAACAAAATAACTAATACATTGTGTCAGCAGGCTCATATTCAGACACAGAATAAAAATGGTCGAAGATTGAGAGATGGAAATTCTGGTCTTTTTTATGGAACCAGATTGCTCTCTTTCGGCTCCAAACGGCTCTTCATTTAGAACCACTTCTGGCTTTTTTAATTCAGAAAAATATTAATGTGATTGAATAATTTACCTGAAATATGTGCATTCATATCATTGTTTATTTACACCTTAATTTTACATTATGAATAAAAAAAAGTAAAACTACCAGACACTACTAAGCCTAAACATGTGTATTGAACATTTTATATAAACTATCAAAATAAAACCATACTAAGCAAACCACACTTAAAATATAAGATTATTAAAGCTAGTTATTTTGACTTTATAAATTCTAAATTCTGCCTTTATGTTTGTAATTAAAATACATCCAAATGCTACATCATTTACAAGTCTTTAAGATTGGTGCAATGATCTTCCTGCTGCTACAAGATCAGCAGATTCTGTAGCCATCTTTAAAAAACACCTGAAAACACATCTCTTCCATCAACACCTGACTGACAAACACTGAATTCTACTTCCTGTCTATTGATTCATTCTCTTTTAAAATAAATAAATCTTTCCTATCTTTAGCTGTCTAAACTGTGCTGGGATGTAACTGACTAGTTTTTTCTACCTTGTGTTGTTAAATAAAAAAGACCATTTATTAATGTTTTTTCAGACATTTTTGTTAAATTGACAAAGTGAAATGTTGGACATATTTATTGTAGACAACAGGAACTGTAAACTCAAAAATCTCTTTACATTTAAACCTGAAGCTATTATACATCTGTGTAGAACAAAAACTTGACAGAAATAAATATTCACACATTCCACTTCCTGTTTCTACATTTCATCAGCTCTTATCCTCAGCTGCCGACTGTGACCTGGCAACTTTTATTTCACTGTTAAATGTGCGACTTAAACAATTGGGTACAATCAAATGTAATTATAAAACATTATATAAGGCTTAAGAATCTTGTAAATAAACAGACACATGCATTGTGTTGGTGTGATAGAAAACAAAGCAAGCAGGTCCTAAAACCAAACAAAATCAGTAGAAAACAAGTTTTTTTTTTCCATACATGTGCATGGTACTAAGCTAGTGCTATGAATACAGGGTGGGTGGAAGTGACTAGGTCACATGACCTGAAAGCTATTGAAAAAAAAATCCATATTTTTAGTTTTTACATACAAAATATAAAATAAAATAAAAATAAAAGTGGAAAAAAGGTGTGCATGGTGCCACTAGATTAGATCCATTATTTTAAAGTGGTTTGGAGAAAATACATTTGTTTATCTTGAAGCTATTGAAACCACTTGTGCTGTAATGTCCCGCTGTAAACTAGAGTCTGGTCTGTTCAGAACGAGAGCTGCCTCTGAGGCTGGACATCAGCTCAGACACTGAGGTTTAATCAAACGTGAGTCTGTTTTAAATTCGTTCTTTTGAGAATTATATCAGGTCCTCATATAAAGGTTGGTTTGAAAATGTTGTGCCTGGATGTTTTTTGTTTGTTTGTGTGCAACAAAAAAATACTTGTATACAGTATATGATTATATAAGTCATAAGACCCCACATTTATTTGGCTTACTTTAAGCATCTATTCACCAGTGTTACAGCTGGAACACCACTGGAGGCAAGGGGGTTAAGTGTCTTACTCAAGGACACAAGGACAGTGTGAACTGGGGGAGAAAGGGAATCGAACCACCAACCTCCCCCTACTGCACACAGCATTCAATTCATGTTTACTTCAAATGTTACATGCAATTTTGAGTTATATGCTTTATTAGTAAAATGAAGACAGTTTTGAAAATACAGCTTATCTTTAAAATCCCCCCACAATGACTACACCTAGTTTAAAATTAAATGAAACAATATTGGCACCATAGATTGTACTGTACGTATTAAACCGTGGACCGACTGTATTGTTGTATCCCTACAGCCTTTTGTTGTTCATTACTCTGTACGAGCAGATTTGAAATGCTGAGAGCTGTTCTCACACAAATCCTGCAGTTTATACAGCGCTGTCCATCCCAGTTCTTCAGGAGCGGGTAAAACATGTTGTTATAATCATTTTTAGGCCCGAGCCGGTGATGGCCGGGAGGGCCTATTGTTTTTGCTCGGATTTTTTTTTTTTTATCTTTCTTGTCGACCTATGATCCTAAATTTGACCCAGTGAACATGCACGAAAAGTCATTTTATTGGTCCCAGACTTCAAGCTCGCGAAAAATTTATGTATTTGAAGTCGCAGAAAAATACGAAAAATGACTCAGTGGCGACCCTACAAAATCAAAATACATTGGGCCTATGGAAACTGAAAGTAACTTTTTTCCAACGTAGAAAAATGAAACTTGGTATATCCATAGGACACCTCAGGGCAAACAGAAAAGTCAATGACATTCACACCCTAAACTTAACAGGAAGTCCGTGAAACGCCGCCACTAAAATCGCAACCCTTGCGCAGAAAGATGCAAATCATTGTGTTTTAATCTAAATGGCCCCAAATTTGGTGAGTATCATCTGGACACGTGTGCCAACCAAAGTTGTGACTTTGTTGTTGATATCTTATCGGGTATGGGTGTGGCAAGCCTGTAACGGGTGGCCATTTTTGTGAAAATAAAACGTCCTTAACTCTCTCAAACGCCTTCTCGGATCGAGTTGGACCCAAAAGGCGTTTGTGCACATTCATGACCTGAACAAAAAAATATGTAAATAAAAGGGTTATCTTTAGAAATGGCTCTCCAGCGCCCCTACAAACTTATAATGGACCCAAGAATTTAGTTTGTCATAGAGACATAAAATTTTGTACACACATCTCTTATGTCATGACGAGCATAAAAGCCAATGACAACCACCCCCTATCTATAAATGTGTTGCCATAGCAACGTCCCAAAAATGTGAAAAAGTCAATGGGAAGTGGAAATTTTTAGTTTGTTGTAGGCAAATAAAACTTGGTACACACATCCACCATGGGCTTATGAACAAAAAAGCCAATGGGGACCACACCCTATCACACACAGGAAGGCGGTTATTTTGAATTGAAAATGTGAACCGACTTAAAATACACCTCTTTTTAAAAGTACACAGAAAAAGCTGCTTCATTCCACAGACACCAAACTTGGGCAAAATGAGCTAAACACATGTATGTAAATGAGACAAGTGTTTTTCTAGACTTTTTTGCTCGAGTTATATTTTTTTTATTATAATTTGTTATATATTTTTTTATTATAATTTTTCTGCAAAATGATCCTCAATTTAACCCAGTAAACGAACAACTAAAAGTCATTTTTATTGGTCCCAGACTTCAAGCCCGCAAAAATGTATGTATTTGAAGTCCCCAAAAAAATACGAAAAATGACTCAGTGGCGGCCCCTAGAAAAGTCAAAATACATTGGGCCTATGGAAAGTGAAAGTAACTTTTTCCAACGTAGAAAAATGAAACTTGGTATATCCATAGGACACCTCAGGGCAAACAGAAAAGTCAATGACAGTCACACCCTAAACTTAACAGGAAGTCCGCCATGTGGGATGAAAGGCGCAGCCACTAAATTCTCGCACCCCTGCGCAGAAAGATGCAAATCATTGTGTTTTAATCTAAATGGCCCCAAATTTGGTGAGTATCATCTAGACACATGTGCCAACCAAAGTTGTGACTTTGTTGTTGATATCTTATCGGGTATGGGTGTGGCAAGCCTGTAACGAGGTGGCCATTTTTGTGAAAATAAAACGCCTTCTTAACTCTCAAACGGCTTCTCGGATCGAGTTGGACCCAAAAGGCGTTTGTGCACATTCATGACCTGAACACAAAAATATGTAAATAAAAGGGTTATCTTTAGAAATGGCTCTCCAGCGCCCCCTACAAACTTATAATGGGACCCAAGAATTTAGTTTGTCATAGAGACATAAAATTTGGTACACACATCTCTTATGTCATGACGAGCATAAAAGCCAATGACAACCACCCCCTATCTATAAATGTGTTGCCATAGCAACGTCCCAAATATTTGGAAAAAGTCAATGGGAAGTGAAAATTTTAGTTTGTCTAAACTTTGCAAGTTTTGTTTGCAAATGAAACTTGGTACACACATCCAGCATGGGCTTATGAACAAAAAAGCCAATGGGGACCACACCCTATCACACACGGGAAGGCGGCCATTTTGAATTGAAAATGTGAACCGACTTAAAATACACCTCTTTTTTAAAAGAACTCAGAAAATAGCTGCTTCATTCCACAGACACCAAACTTGGGCAAAATGAGCTAAACACATGTATGTAAATGAGACAAGTGTTTTTCTAGACTTTTTTGCTCGAGTTATATTTTTTTATTATAATTCGGTATATATTTTTTATCATATTTTTCTGCAAAATGATCCTCAATTTAACCCAGTAAACGTACAACTAAAAGTCATTTTTATTGGTCCCAGATTTCAAGCCCAGCGAAAAATTTATGTATTTGAAGTCCCGAAAAAAATACGAAAAATGACTCAGTGGCGACCCCTAGAAAAGTAAAATACATCGGGCCTATGGAAAGTGAAAGTAACTTTATTCCAATGTAGAAAAATGAAACTTGGTACATCCATAGGACACCTCAGGCAAACT
Organism: Perccottus glenii; assembly: GCA_024416835.2. NCBI lineage: Eukaryota > Metazoa > Chordata > Actinopteri > Gobiiformes > Odontobutidae > Perccottus > Perccottus glenii. Next base: position 131,843 of record JALDQB020000102.1, read on the forward strand.
GAAAAGTTTATTACAGCCATATCGTAAACTCAACAGAAAATCTACTATGTTGGGTGGAATGCGTGACCACCTAAATCGCACCCTTCTGTCTAAAGTCTAAACAGCTCCAAATTTGGTGAGTATCATCTAGACACGTGTGCAAAAAAGTTATCAATTTGTTTTTTGATACATTTGTGGCTGTGGTCGTAATGAGTCAGTGAAGAGGCAACCTTTGGGAAATAAATGCCATTTCCCAATTGCCAGGATCCTTCCTTTAGAGGAGGCCCCTCCAGAGCCACGGCTAGAGTCTTAGAAAACTCCTCAGAATCCTTTTACCGTGAAGTTTACGCTTTAAAGCACGAGTGCATGTGTCCCCGCGGTCTCAAGGGAGGCGAGGGCCTTTATCGCCGCTTGCGGCTTTAATTATTATTATATTTGTTTATAGTTACTGGGTGCTCATAGTTCTTTACAGGTCATGTCAAATCATGTCATGTCCTCCATGTTAGTCCAAGCATGGAGTAGACATAACTAGAGACATGGCTTGTCATGGGACTTCTGCACCTGGAGCTGGGGCCTTGGAGGAGGGTGAATGAGAGATACACCTCCCTCTGACAGCCCCCCCTGCAGTGATATAAAATCTCATGTTTTGTTTACTTCTTGAAGCAAAACGCACTCTGTACCTTTGATATATATATATCTGTGTGTCTTTGCTTCATTCTTGTAAGAATAAAACCTGGCCTTTCACTTTTTATAATATAATCTGTCTCCGTGTCTCTCTGGATAATATAAGGATATTGAATTCTTATAACACATGTCCATTATGGTTTGGCTAGTAAACAAGTTTTTATAGAGTTTGTTTCATATTAATTGTATATTATATGCTCTCACCCCTGCTCCAGTTCATGTGCTTATCCACATGCACTTATGACTTAATGTCTTTAGCTGTGTCTCCTACTGGCTCCAGACACATCCAAACTAGACAAAGACATCACTTTGCACTACATCTAATCATTGTTCAGGGACACTGTCCATGGCATATACATGTAAACCTATACGAATCTATGACTGACACGTCAGCTCATTACACGTCCATCCAAGACCTTGGAGCTGAGAGGCGGGCATAATGTACACCTATAAAAACTTCAGGATGCAGAGTCTCATTGTGGTCCACACCTCCCCATTTCCACCTCAGCGTGTTGCTTTAGGTGTCGAGAAGAAGTCTGTTTAGAGTAAAATATCTCTCCACACAGCTCACATGGTATCACCAACTCTCGAGTGTGTTCAAGGTAATGTCTCTTAAAAGAACTTGAATATCTAAATGTCTTTCCACAATGGTCACAATAGTACGGTCTGTGTCCAGTGTGGATGAGCTGGTGTCGTTCTAAACTATCTGCCCGTGAAAATGTCTTCCCACACAGGTCACAGCTGTATGGCTTCTCTCCAGTGTGGATGAGCTGGTGTTGTTTTAAACTACCTGCATGTGAAAATGTCTTCCCACACGGGTCACAGGTGTGTGGCTTCTCTCCAGTGTGGATGAGCTGGTGTTGTTTTAAATGACCTGCATGTGAAAATGTCTTCCCACACAGGTCACAGCTGTATGGCTTCTCTCCAGTGTGGATGCGCTGGTGTAGTTTTAAACTACCTGCCTGTGAAAATGTCTTCCCACACAGGTCACAGTTGTAAGGCGTCTCTCCAGTGTGGATGCGCTGGTGTTCTTTTAAACTACCTGCCTGTGAAAATGTCTTCCCACACAGGTCACAGCGGTAAGGCTTCTCTCCAGTGTGGATGAGCTGGTGTTGTTTTAAACGACCTGCCTGTGAAAATGTCTTCCCACACAGGTCACAGCGGTAAGGCTTCTCTCCAGTGTGGATGAGCTGGTGTTGTTTTAAATTACCTGCCTTTGAAAATGTATTCCCACACAGGTCACAGCGGTAAGGCTTCTCTCCAGTGTGGATGAGCTGGTGTTGTTTTAAATTACCTGCCTTTGAAAATGTCTTCCCACACAGTTCACAGTTGTAAGGCTTCTCTCCAGTGTGGATGAGCTGGTGTTGTTTTAAATGACCTGCCTGTGAAAATGTCTTCCCACACAGGTCACAGCGGTAAGGCTTCTCTCCAGTGTGGATGAGCTGGTGTTGTTTTAAATTACCTGCCTGTGAAAATGTATTCCCACACAGGTCACAGTTGTAAGGCTTCTCTCCAGTGTGGATGCGCTGGTGTTCTTTTAAACTACCTGCCTGTGAAAATGTCTTCCCACAGAGGTCACAGCGGTAAGGCTTCTCTCCAGTGTGGATGAGCTGGTGTTGTTTTAAATGACCTGCCTGTGAAAATGTCTTCCCACACAGGTCACAGCTGTAAGGCTTCTCTCCAGTGTGGATGCGCTGGTGTCTTTTGAGACTCTTCACAGTGGTAAACTCGTTCCCACACTGGTTGCACGTGTGCATTATAGAAGCAGTTGCTGTAGTCAGCTTCTTTATTTAATGAGTTTGCTTCTGACCAAGGATCCCTTGTTTCTCTGTAAGAGACAGAAATGTAAAAGTGAGAAAAAGATCACTTTAATACAAGTTCTCAACATCTTACCAACTTGGGTTCAACCAGTTGAACGCAGCATAAAAAAAAAAATGCCCCTGGGATAAGAAAAGAAACAGCTTCACCTTTAAAACCTCGCCCAGATTTCTTTGCTTTAACCTTGCAGAACCTTCACAGACATGTTAAAAAAGAATACATTATTTAGCAACAGTATAATGTACATAATAGTTACTAAAATGTAATAGGAATAATACCCCCACCCTCCTCTGTCTGCGTGCCGTATCTTGAATGTAAAAAATAAATAAAAAAAAACACCTTCATCAATAAATTTTTTTTTTTTTATTTGGGTTTGTTATGGTGAAGACGTAGATGAGTCCCACGGTAAGGTTCTTAATTTCTTATGGTCTACGACCAAAAGGGACATCTTAAATACAAAAGACAAAAACAATAAGCACTACTTTAGAGACAGTCACCAGGACAAGCCCAGAGAACAGCAGCTGCTCCTCCACATTAAGAGGAGCTGAGAGAGGCTCCGTCATTGGTTCTGGAAGACTTTTGGAGACTTTCTAACACGGTTTAAATAATGTTAAGAGATAAAAGACTGGCAAGAAACGGGCCTCTGGAGGGAAAAGAATGTACTCTGGGAGACAAGACGGACAAGCAGCCACGCCGTAAAGCTGGGGGGATGCTAGGGTGATTCTCAGGGCCTATAAAGATATTAGTTCAAAAAATAAAAATAATAATAACTTTGTGTTTGTTGCAAAAAACGTACAAGAAAAAAAAAGCGGTGGTTTTGCTTGGTTCATTTGCCCAGATAAACAGTGATGCATGGAGTTGTAAATAATATCTTTATCACCTTCTTCTGGTGAATACAGAGTAGTGTTTGAACCAAGTAGAGCACATTTTGTGTAAATACTCTGCCATTGAAAGATTTATATTATAAAACTGCATGTTTAAACTTTAATTTCATTGTATTTGAATAGTCTTTTTTAAAGTGACCTGACCTGTGATTAAAAATGCATCAAAAAGGAGGTGGCATTAAACTGAGACCACAATAGAATCATGTTTTACACTGCTTTATTTCTGGTTAATTTGCAAACTAACTCCAGCATACTAACTGCAATCAATTGGGTTGCTTGATTTTTTAGTCTGGCTATGTGTCTAGGTTAACTGTAACATACCAAACACATAGTTTGTATAAATGAGCACATAGATACGTGTGTGTGTGTGTGTGTGTGTGTGTGTGTGTGTGTGTGTGTGTGTGTGTGTGTGTGTGTGTTGACTCTTTTTGTTCTACCTGTCATTTGCCTTTTCTTCTCGACATGGCCTACTTTATGTAAATGCACCTTACATTGTCTAACTGTAGGTTTGACAGATGACTAAAACATGTTTAAATGTGTAACTCTTTTATTTTTGTATTCAATCTGCAAAACACAAATCATTTTTACTGATCTGGCAATAAACTTGTTTCTGCCAAATTTATTTCCTGGAATTTTTCTTTTCTTTTTTTTTTTTTCTTCTTTTTCTTTTATGTATAAATTCTAGTGTTTATGAACCACAGTGACAAAGGTATGTTTGGGAGAAAAAGAGAGCCCTCACAGCAAACAGGGCTTTAGACAACTGTCTAGTTTAATCTTTTTGTGCAAATTCAACTGGCTCAGGTGAACTGGGGAAAGGTGGCTGTGTCGATGCCTGTTCAAAACACATGTACCTGTAACATAGTTGATTATGTAAAACTGCTTATCGCTGTTAATCTGATTTGTAATCGAACAATGTGCTTTTTGGCACAAGGTTAAAGGTTAATTAAATTTGGCTCAGTAGTTGGAGAGAGCAGAGCACTGAGGTCAGTTTGTCTTGTGGCTAAGTCCCAAGTTAACCTGTGACATTTCAACTTGTTTTAGACTTTTGTGTGAGCTTGGTGATTGGTTAACAGTAAAAACAGAGCTGTTCAAGTAGAATTGTTTGCATGTCGTTGGGCTTCTTAAGGGTTTGCTCTTCCATACTTTGCGGAGTAAACGTTGTGTTTAGAACAAGCGGCATGACTCTTGGAGAGCGCATTTTCTACGTAAATAGAAAACCGTTTTTCTCTACAGTTTGTCTCTGTGCTTTGTCTCGGCAAAGTAGCCTACTACATCTATCAAATGACTGCTTTCATCTACAAGACCCAAGTGGTTTAAAGTGTGATTGTCACTTGCTGCTACAGCAGGACGTCTTCTGGCATCTTCTGTCCTGACAGTGTCCTGAAGGTTTGGAAGTGTCCCTTTTATAAGACGTCCTGAGAACCATTCACATAAGCCTTAATATTCTGCTGTTGGACACACACAGACTGATCTGGGATTATTTTTATTGGTGTTATGCAGTCTACACTGTTAAACCAAATAAATACATGTAATGGAGGTTTTCTGTTGTCATTTCTCTTCAATAAACCCTTTGAAAAGTTTTTATAACAATGTTTTTTATATGGTTCATATTGACATTGTCATAAATATTGGTTTTATAGTCATTTCTGTTTCCAGCCTTTAAAAGTGTCACTATTAAATGTATAAATGTCCTGTGAACAGTCAGAGACAGTTTAATGTTGAGAAGTTGCCTTTTGAAAGAGAACTGATGGATAAATGTATTTTTCTTGAGGTTTATTGTAAAGAACAAATGTAAACTTATAATGTCTAAGGCCTGTGGAAGTTCTTACATCCAACACAGACCTCACAATTGAACAATACCAAAGGCTCTAATGTCAAAGGTCAAGGGAAGAAACATAACAGAAGCAAACATTCATCATTATGGGGTTTTACAAACTATGAAGAAGAATGTTTTATTATTACAGAGGGAGACATAAGCTACATTTTTATAGTATTTATTTATTTATTCTCTAAGGTCATCTATTTATGTGAGTTTGTGCTTAATTATAGTGCACGTAATGAACAAAATAGAATAGAACTTTACCAAAGTGGAATGTTTCCTTCAGCTCACCAGTACATAAGACAAATATACAACATAAAGCAGAGTCAGTCATAAACATATGGGACAAACAACTTTTTAAAGACAGCTTTAGTTTGACTCAGTGCTGACCAGAGACAAGAGCTCACATAATAACAGTAAGAGTAGTCTCAACTGTTTTATTCTCATTGGACTGAACCATATTATATTGTGATTATTGCAGATAACTCAGTTACAAGTTTTTAAAGAAGTTGCACAGCACAAGCACCATGTCCACGCCAGTGTTCCTTTTGTAGTATTTCTTGATTTAAAGGCTGTTTCTCATGTTACACAAGTTAAACGGAGATCGTCTGGATCAACTGGTGACAGCGCTGTCCTGTTTACATCGAGTTATAATCCACAAACCGCTCTCGAATTACAGCCGTCTACGTTCGTTTCTTTCTCATCGACACGGTCCCTAAGTCTAAGGAGAGTGAGTTCCCGCAACCATGACACAGACAACTAAGCCTCCCGCTGAAAGTGCGGGCCGAATATCAACGTCCAACGTCAATCTAACTTCACCGCGGTACTGTAACATAATAAACACAGTTTGTATTGTAATAGCTGCAGTGTTCTTGTATTGTTACTGTTCAACTGTTCTTTGTTCCTGTGACAGAAGGGGGCGCTGTGGGTTTAGAAAAAGGAGGTTGAGAGAAGGAGAGAGGGTGCCGGAGAAGTCAGACTGTTATGTGTGCATGTTAAAGAGAGTTGTTAAAAAGAGAGTTCAGCGTGAGCTGTGGCTGAGACAGCAGCTCCTGTTATCTAAACTGGTGAATAAAGCAGCACTGAGTTCTACAGTTCGACTGGTTTCTTCCCTGGGGCATTACAATATAAATGAGCACACAATAAACGATTTAGGGCTTCGATCAAATGTTCACAAACATGTCTTGCAGCTTGAAAAACACTTTTTCTAATTTTATTTATGTGTGTGCATTTTGAATAACATAAAAAGCCTACTTTTCTCTGACCTGTTGAGTAAAGTCAGAATGCATTAGGAGACGTGGACAAAGTCCTAGCGGACAGTTTCAGACAAACCCTGGCCGTTTTTACAAAAGTGGCCGGACTGTTTTTCGAGAGGCTAAAACAAAGCGCCCTCGTGGTTGTGGCTTGTTTTCCAAAGCAGCTAAAACTCTGCAGATGTAGTCATTTTGAACATGGATTACTCCATAGACGTGTAACGCTAGTGAAGACGGGATTAGCTCCGCCAGTTTCTTCGTTGACTACATTTACACTTTTCTGCAGCAAAGCCTCTAAACACGACCCTTTTAAAATGTGGTCACACTCACAAACAGACAAAGACACGGACAAACCTGGATTGTTGCTGGCGACGTCCCAGACGAGACTGTGACTCTGCAGCGGGAGGCGGACAAAGAGTTCTGCTGTGAGCGAGTCTTCGTGTTTACACAGAGACAGAGACTGTAGACGATCCGGTTTAGAGTCAGAATTACGATAATAGTCGACACGCGCAAATATTATGACCAGGAACAAACGATTTCAATTCACTTGTGCAGATATGAACTCTCAACCCGCATATTATCGGTTCGTAGAAAGACTTTTGGCGGATTGGGGGCGGGAACTACCGGTGGCACTGACCCTCCTGTGATTGGTCACCTTTCCAGTAATCCCGCCCCGTGATCCCTTGACCCTTGCACTATATTGATTTACGGCAATCAAGTCTTCTGCAGATGGTCGGAAATTAAACAGTAGCTGAGGTAATTAATTCTTAAAAATATTAAATATTTAATTAATTAGTAAAAATATTTAAAAACGTTTGTTTAGAGCCACTGTAGATCCATATATATATATAAAACTTTGTCCTTCACCCTCCGCGGGTGGTCTCTCATCCTTCGGGTCCTCTACCAGAGGCCTGAGGTAATTAATTCTTTAAAATATTTAATATTATAGCCAAAACATTTCTTTAAAGATTCAACATGGACAAATCATGAGCTGGTTAATGTCCTCTCTACTGCCCAGAGTCAGAGCTGATCAAGGAGTGGAGAACGTGAAGATCGTTATATGTTTACTGTACGTGGAAGTGACAGAGGAAGCTTTATATCTGGAAAAAGTGTCCATAATCTGAGGTGACCTTTTTTAAGTTGTTAATTTTGAGTTTTTGTGCCATGATTACAATTTAAATATAATTATGTATTTTTTTATAATAGAATTGAACGTTTATGGCGGGATGTCAGAGCGTGTGTGACATCGAAATACTATGATACACTTTACATCTTAGAGATGGATCACCTTCTTGATGTGTCATCTCAAGGAACAAAAAAGGTCAAAATGAATCAATTGTTACAAACATTATTTTACGAGTTAATAATTACAATAATAATGCAACCTGTATTTGGTGAGACTAACTTCTTCATTCTTCTTTCTGATAAAGAAGATCTTTTTGCTGTCCACCAAACCTTCCTCCCAAAACTTAACACTGATCTACAGGCATCTGTAGAAGGTTGGAACAACCAGCCTCTGAGAACAGAAGGAAATAAAAGTCCAAACCAGATGTGGTTCTTAGGAATGATGTCAAATCCAACAAACCAGCCAGAGAACCTTCAGGTAAAACAAGTAAATGTTTTTGCACTAAATATTGAAACCAGACCAGTACTAGTGTTGTCTGTTTTTAATTGTCAGGATATTCATGAGCCACACATCGACTGCAGGAGGTTGGTGTCGAATACAGAGCGGATGGAGGAATAATTGTGGTCCTGGAATTTAATATTCCCCTGACTGAAGAGCAGCTGGACTAGAGCTATTGTTGGCTCAAAATTTAAGAGACACAAACACCCAGGACCTTTACCTAATGTGTAGAGAAGATGTAAATTATGTCTTATCTGGTTAAATTGGAATAAAACTATTACAAAAGTTTTTTTTATTTCTTTATTAAAGCAAACAAGAAAACATTTACAACTTACCTGTTAGGATTTTTTATCGACATGTACAGCTGTCCATCCCAAACAGGGAATCTTGGATCAACCCCTGCATTTGTCTTTTTGAAAAATAAAGTCTGAATCCACCTTAAATCAGGGATTAAATAAAATATTACAGAATAAAGTTAAATTAACACAAACATGCATTAAAGTTTACGGTTAACATGTTACGTACCTCTTTTAGGTCTCCAGGAACAAAAAGCTGCTGGAACAGCTGATGGTGTTGTGCCAGTTCCTTGTCAAATCCATAAATGTCTCGTCCTTTGTGGATCTGATTAAGGATGGGACTCAGTCTTACAAGTGAATGCAAAGTGATGGCACTAACATAGAATATGAAAATGTTTCATTAGTTAGTCATTCAAAACAATTGTGAATTTGTATTAACATACTCCTGGATCACCTTTTTCTGCTCAACATTTATTGGTCCAGTAAAGCCACACACAATAGCATCTGATAATTCCAAAAGCTTTTCTCCTTCAATGTTTTCCACCTTAAAAGAACAAATGTAATCTTGATATTGGTACAAAGCATTAAAATAATTAAGTGACATAGAAAACTGCATTTTATTTTTTATTACTTCTTTCCGGATCTGTAAGTTCCAGTAAACCATCACTTTGTACTTCTCCATGGCACAAAAAATGATAGGACCATCTAGTGAGAAAGTTTGGTGCAGGTCCTGTATCAAACTAGTGCAAAGATCTCCCACAGATCCTGACAAAAAAACAAACATACATGTTTATGAAAAAGTATTGAGGTTACCTGTTAGCACAATCTATTTCATAAATAAAGGCACAGACTTGAATTAGTTTTCCTGATCATCTGTGATACTATATTTGGGGTTTTGTCCTTCTCTACATCTCCTTCAAATAAATGTGACTGAATGCCACGCATCATTTCTGTAAGGAGGAAAAGCAATTGTGCTAAAGAGGATTTCATTATTTGTTATGGCCTCGATGAGGAATACAAACCTGTGAGGAATTCTTTACGAAGGGCTCCTTCATCAGTGTATTTTTCTGCAATAAAAGAGAGTCGAAGGGGGTTCTTTGGAGAGGCTTGCTTCTGTCTGGACCACTGCTTAAGACCCTCTGATAAAGGGCATCTCTTGTCACATTTATATTAAATGTTTTGGATTTGTCAACCTTTTCTCCAAGAGACTTTAGGATGTCTGATAAGCTCACAAATTACAACAATATTAGCTTTATAAAACAAGACAGCTACAAACACACACTCACACAAATAGAATCCCTGCTGTGGTGCTCAACAGTGTCTTCGGGTGATTCCAGTGTGATGCTGTTGATGTGGAGAGATGTGTATAAACATCAAATTCATTTTTTTTAAGGACATGGTCAAAGGGATGGTCATGTGACAGACAAATCAAATTCTATATTGACTGAAATGTAGTAACTACCTCTCCCTCTGCCCACATATGCTGCATGGATATGAATGTAATCTTGTGTGAATTGTTTTTTAAATAATGGGCAAGACACCGATTAAAGACACAATTTCAAGCAAACAGAAAGAGATAATCATAAGAACCCCAATAACAAGTTCACTAAGCAGTAAACATCAAGGTAGTTTGATCTTGTTTGTGTAAGATGTGACAGTGCATGTTTCTTTTGTTCAAATCCAAACATCTACTCTAAAGATTAACCCAAAACAACACTCTATATTTACACTGTAAATAATGATGTCAAGAAGAAATGTAATGGTTAATATCTGTGATTATCTTACATTGATCTCAGAGTCCACTGGATAACTGGATGTCTACAGGAATAGTCAATAAAAGTCTTTGCACTTGCACATTGATAAAGCCCGGTCATATTCTTACATTGACAGCTGAGTCATTTGATGAAGTAAGATGTGTTAGATAACTTACTTCTTTATCATCCTCCAAGTCAGTATTTCATGGTAGGTCTATAAAACAATAACATAACAACCGCAAATTCATGCAGGCTGTGACTATTACAGTGGTGGGAAAAAGTTTTCAGACACCCTTAAAATTTCACACAATGAAAATTCTGTGGAAAAATCGTTTTTGTTTCAAAAGTGTGGTTGCATTAGACAGACACAAACAATTACAAATGATATTTTTGTTAATTGTTTAATCTGTCTGTCATTTTATTTTGTTCTTTTGCTTTTAAAACCACAAATGTTGTCTGCCAGTCTCAGATTTGCAGTACAAGTGTAAGTGTAGTTCCTACTTATACCACAAGAGGGAGATACCATAAAGTGAGTGCGTCTGCAAGAGCAAACAGAACCAGGTTTGTCAACAGTTACAGGCAGTTAGCAGACAAGCATGTTTGTATTTGTTTTCAGATACTGTCTGTGTTTCAAATGTGCAACAGTCACATCATCAAATTAATCTTTAGTAGTTTTGAAAACTTGAATATTGAATCTTAATTCATTATTTAGTGCCCAAAACCTTTTCTATCACGGTTAAGTAAGTAGATTTAGTAGTAAGTAGAAATGGAATGTAGAGACCAAATTAAATAGTACTTGTGTTTCTACAATTCTTGCAAAAAGTTAGGGATATTGAATTTTGGGATAAAATGTCTGAAAGCACCTAAAATTCACTTTAACTTTTACATGTGAACATCATTTGACAATCTCTAAACTTTTGAATGCACATGTCCAACTGTTCAATCTTTCAGACCAACGCAGCAGAACAAGCACAAACATTAGATTTGACACAAACAGAGGCTTTAGTTTGTGGATTTAAGTCATTGTCTGACACTAATTTGACATGATCAGCAAAAATCACAAAGAAAATAACACACTGCAATGTACAGACTTTTATACACAATGGATTAGCTTCAAGACCAACAGTTAGACTCAAGTTATAGACCTGAGTCCAAACAAATACTAAAGCACAAAAGACATTAGAAGATAAACATAAATACATAGAGTTAATAATATTTGTGGAGTAAACATGAATGTATAATATTTAAGTGTGTCTGTGTGAGACAGGTACAAAGGCCCAAAAATATATCTTCTCAAAATCCTTTTAAAGCTTCTTAGACATGAGATTGGTAGAAACATGTCTAACTCATGGACACAGTGCCCTCTGCTGGACACAAACCTCCAATATAACTTTCATCTAAAAGAAAAAGTCAAAGTCAAAGTCAGTGTTGTTGTGTTGGACCTGATGGTTCTAGTTTAAAGTGACTGGACTGTAGCTGCTGCTGAATGTGGCCTCACACTGGAGTAAACACAGCTCTGTTCCTGTTCACACGTCCTTCTCTCTGAGTTGGAGTCAAAGAAACAAGAGACTCACCTTTTGATGTTTTTGAGCTCCAGCACAGAATCTGTGGCATCTGTAAAAGAAACATTTCATTTCATTCACAGTGGACAGTGTTTTTACTGCTTTAGTGCAAAAGAAAAAGAAGCCATAGTGACACTTTCATTGTGAACAGACTTTGTGTGAACTCTTGTCCTTTTTCTGGATTTGGACTTTTGATTACAGACAGTTTGGTTTTCTTCAAAATAAAACTCCTTCTTCTTGCCTTAGAGGAAGTCGTCAAGTTAGAAGAAGCTGAGACTGACCAATAGGACGAGAGGTGTAATTGTTGCTGGTCATGTGATCTTCAGCAGAGCTCTGATTGGTTCTCACAGACCTTAAGTACAAAACTGTAACAAACAAAGACAAATCAATAGTGAATTATAATATTAAAGGCATTTGTATCAGAAACAAATACAGTGTTTGTGTCTGATATAGTCTTATCTTTTGACTTTGTGCAGCGTCACAGAAGCAGCAGCAGAATTAATCCAACTATTGCACAGATAAGTCCAATGATCAACATGACAGGAAATGAAGAGCTATGTTCCTTTGCTGCAAGAATTTATCTCATGTTAATATTTACAACTCACATTGTAGCAGTGCTTTATAAATACACCTTCAAACCTCCAACTTTGTGTTTCTATTTTGAATTAAAAAGATCATTCTCACATTTGAGTGAGATCCAACTCTCTGGAGAAGTCCAAATGTGTGGAGATCTTGGATTAGTTTTCTCTTTTGGGGAAAAGTCACATTTAGATGTATCTGTCCAGTAGGAAGTACATTGTGGTAAGAAAAGGCCGTTCTGAGAAAAGCCTTTGAGTGTCCACTCTCCATTAGTGGAGTTGGATTGACAGCTCAGTGAGACTTTGTCAGACGTGAGGTGCTGTGATGTGTCAGGACTCACTGTGAGAGACACTGGGGACTCAACATCTGCAAAACACTAATATAAGAGAGCAGCTCAGAGTCAGTGTGCCTCCAGACTGAACCTCTGTGTCACCAGTCACTGTGGCCTTTGCTTTTTCTCTGCATCACATTATGAAACGAAAAGAAACAGATCAGTTTAAATAAATCACTTTTAGAGAAGCAGCTGTGTCCACTTTCTTCTCACTTTAATCAAACACATGTTACAAAAAGAACTAAATCAAGACATTTTATTTGAGTGTATTAAAGAAAAAGAAATCTAAGTCATAAATATGAAAATGAATAGTTGTCCAGACTCACTCAGTTCTTCCAGTGTGGTCTCTCTGCTCCACAGTGTTGTGTCTATTTCTTTTCTTTAGTTTGAGAAACAAAACAGTCTAAATAACAGCAGTAAAATAAACTGTTCTACACACCGACTGATTACAAGTGCTTGATTTCAGATTTAATAAACGGAGTTGGGTAAGGCAGTATTTCAGTGGCTGCCCCTGTGCATGGACTGACCTGCAAAAGGACTTCAATCTATCTGAACTTGTTACTTTAGGAGAATTTAAATCTATCCTAAAGAAGCGTGAACTCAAGGAGCTTGGTAAATGTAACTGTTTTTAAACTCTTTTGTAACTATTGAGAGTAAATATTGTTCTTTGTGTGTTTGATAATTCTTGTATTTGTCACAAACTGTGTGTAATGCTGTCGTCTTGGCCAGGTCACTCTTGGAAAAGAGATTTTGATCTCAATGAGGATATCACCAGGTTAAAGAAAGAATATAATAAATAAAGATATAATAAATAAATTGAATGTGTTATAACTTTTTCTTAACTGTTCACTTTCTGTTGCTTTGACTTTTATTTTTCTTTCAGATCTATCTTTAAAAACACAAGTGTACTCATCAGTTTGTAAAACAGTGACAGTATTAGTTGATTCTGTGACGATGTGTTGGTCCATCCTCTGCAGGAGTAGACACCTCTATTTGAGACACTGACACCAGCTGAGTTTTCTTTCATTGTTTCCCTCTGAGAGTCCGAGGCTGACTTTAGTCTGAACCATTCATAAGTTCCTTTAAAGCCTCGACTTCACAGCTCAGAGTCACACTGCTCTGTTCTGGGATGGTGTCACTGGAGCTTTTCAGATGGATTCTGCGTCTATTTTCTGAAAATACAACAGAATAAGAAATGCAAGAAAATGGTTACAGTTACTGAGTTCAATGTAGGACATGGTGAAAGTAGTTTTATTGTTTGTTTGTCTTTTGTGAAAAAAATAGCAGCTGTTGATGAATGTTTGTTTAATGGTGACTTTTGTCCTTGTTTTCCATATTTTAACTGTGGAGACTGCGATGATGAGTTGAATGAGTTTGAACTGTTTGGTGTGAACCTTTCCTCCATGAGTCCAAACAGAACAGAGCAGAAGTTTACATTAAAAGTGAGTCCAAGTCCGTTTAGTTTGGTCCACATTTCTTTTGAGTGACAGCAGTCTAAAAACAAATGTGTGTGGGTCTCGTCCTCAGAACAGTTTTGGTGCTTACATAACAACTCCATGAAACAGTGGCTCTGAGCGGAGTCTGGTCACTGATATAAGCCTCTTATATCTCCAAGACTTTCATCAGAGTCTTTACAATCCAGGAGCTTTATCAGTGCTGCACATTCATCCTCATTTAAATATTTATACAAGACAAAACCACCCACAACAATGTCATTAAGTTTGTTCAAAAGCCTTTTGATGTTAAACCGTTCCAATCCAGGACATATTTATGAGTAAAATCACCAAACAACAATTGAAACTCTGGTCCTGACGTGCTCGTCCCACTCTCTTCCTCCAACACTTTTTGTCTCCCGCCCAACGTGCATTTCTTATAAAGTCTAATGATGTGTTTTTATAAAGGCTAGCATTCATTTTAGGCTTAAATCTATGTTCCCTAATCCTCCATGTTTTTACTTTTAAATAAGACACAAACACAACATTGTGTTTCCACTTTTAACCTGGAAACACCATTTTAAGTGACTCCATCCTGAAGCTCACTGAGAGAGGCCCAAGGGTTTGCAGCTCTGTCGACAAAGCAAAGACTGTTACTTTGAGGAATCTAAATATAAAACATGTTTGGAGTTATTTCACACTTTTTTCTTTGCTGCAATTTCTTTACTAATTCAATAATTGTTCTTTCATAGTTTTGATGCCTTCAGTGAGAATCTACAAAGTAAATAGTCATAAATATCACTAAATGTATTAATTATAAATAAATGAAGAATAGAAAACTGAATTCTGACAAAATACTGTAAAATATAACTTCATCAAAGTAAAGACTGTGAAACGTCCGGTTCTCTCGTGTCCTTCTTCCTCGTCCTGGGGTTAGCTTCAGGAGCTGGCCTCTCCTTCCTGCTCGGGACGCTCGTGTGAAAGACAAGAACAACTCAAATAGAGTCATGAAGATAAAATTTTAACTCAGAGGAAAGAAAAACAGAGACAAAAGGGAAACCACTTGTGTTGTGTGTTCTGTGTGTCGTGTATAATCTTAAACATTGTGTCCTGGGACAGTATTTGTCCGTGAGTATTCTTTACATTATATATTACAAAGGAAAGGAAGCCCTCTCACAGCGAGGACAGCAGTAAAAGGACATCAGTGCAGCACAACATTCAAGAGAACACATCTATCAACAATGAGCCTCTGATCAGGCCAGCAGTAAAACAACAAGTAGTGAACAAGTCTAAAGTCGCCCCACGACCAGCTCCTACTGTCCCGAGGTCGGAGTTGTGTGCTACTGTTTTGGCTGTGGAGGTGTATGAACTGATCCCAGATCAGAGGGACATTGAAGTAGATTTTTCACAGACACTAAAATTGTTCTTGACTAAACACACAACACCAGCAAGAGGTTTTACACTTATGTAGCTAATCACGTGACTCGAATCAGGAAGTGCACACAACCTGCTCAGAGCCATTACATTTCTACAGAAAACAATCTCACACACAAACTGGTTTCACGGCCCGTCATTTCTGACACAGTCCAGTTTAGACATCTTCACTCTCCTGAGGCAGACGCAAAAATAAGACCAAATGTTTCAGATTATCAGGGCATCAAAAACTAGGATCGATTAAAACGTGTAGCAGCATCATTTAAGAAAACATCAGTCCAGACAAGATGTAGAGGCTCGAAGAGTTTTAATCAGACCAACTTTACTGATGAACTCTCTGAAGCTACAAAGCTTATTATTTCCACTGTACAGCACAAAGTGTTTACAGATGAGTTCAGGGACATACAAACAAAGCAACCACTGTTGAATCAGAGTCGTCTAAAAAAGTTCAACCCATTCATTGATGAGGATAGTTTACTCAGAATCGAGGGACGCTTGACACCTGCAAATCTAACGAAAGACGAGTCCTCTCATTATTCCTCACACTCTCCACGTTGTTGTTCTTCTTGTAAAATATGAACAGGCAGCTCATCAGGTCGACACATGACAGAGGGAGCACTAAGAGCAGCTGGAGTTTGGATCATTGGTAACAAACGGCTCATATCCTCTGTTATTCACAAATGGTGACTCTTCAGAAAAGAAGAATGGACAGATGGACAGACTCAGAGACTCTTTGATCCATAGAAATGATTGACCTGTGGGACGTGTCGAGAAGACGTTTCGTATTAAAAACAATAAGGTTCTAAAAACAGAAATAAAGACTGTAAAAGATGGAACTGTTTTTAAGACCTATTGTAGAAATGTTTTTTTACTTTTGGCAGAAGAACAATAGAGTTTGTAACTTGGTCAGTTACTGTTCAGAAGGTTTTATAATGTTTAGTTTGACAGTTGTATTGAAGCAGACGAGGAGTTTTCTGCCTCCTGTTAGTCCCAGCTCGTACTAAACGTTGGTCTCACTGCTTCGTTCCTCGTCTTTTTCCTGTTCCTCTTCTTCCTTCATCACTAAAACCTTGACCGACTGCAACAACTGACCAATCCCAAAGAGAACAAAGAGGAACAGTGAAGGAAGTGGAATCATTGAAACACCTCTCGATACAATCATTTAAACAAAATAATAAATCATATAAAACATGAATTCTCATCATATTACATGTTCTTTAAAAACATGTTACTAATGAATACTTATTTAATAATTTATTATTTTATTTATTAGTCACTTCTAATTGTTTTAAAGCAAACTTAGAGTTACTTTATATTTTAGAAACAGAAATTATTATTGTCTTAAGTAAAGAAACATTTACTTTTATTATAATCTGGTGATTTATTGATTACATTAAAGGATTTGAATTAAGCCTTTATTTGTCAAATATTTAGTCTGACCCTAATATTTACCACAGAGCCACATATGTTTGAGGGAAGAAGGGGAAGTATTATTTTGTTTTCAGTCAAATATAAAGTTAAAACAGTGATATTTTCTCTTCTCCAGGGCTGCAGCCGACCAAGTGTTTTATACATGTTACAGGGAAATCTGCAGAAAGTCCAAGGCTTTTAAAACTACACTATTTGTCAAGGCCTGGAGCAGTTTGTTGTCTTCCTTGGCTTTTGATATTTATTCTTTGGGGATTTTATCTAAGTTTTCGTTCGTTTTGTCCAGGACCTGCCTGTTTACGATGAAAGTAGAAATGTTGCGTGTGTAGACTGAGATCTGAGGTCGATCTGAGAACTTGTACCAAAGAAATCTGAAGTTGTAAGTTTAAATCTTCACTTCATAAACAAAACCACTGAGTGCAACAGTCTGTGTATGTGTTACTGTGTGTCACACTTTTATTCTCTATTTACACTTTGCAGACCTTTACTGTGATTAATATCCTCTTAGTTTTTGTTTATTGTATTGGCTTTATTATTTCTGTAAAATGTCTCCACAGTTGGTCTAATTCTAATAAATCTAATTCTAAATAATCTTTACTACAGAACTAATGTAGCGTACTCTATACGGCACAACAAACAATCCACTGACACCAAGCTCTTCGGGGGATTCTGCAATTTATTAGAAGAGGACAATCAACATGCACTCTCTCAGCTCTACTTTTCTTCTTTCAGCTGAAGAAAGCATGGGAAAGACACGTTAAATAATGCCCCCTCTAACAGTAACTGCAGTTCAACTTAATACACAAAACACTAAAATGACTATAAGCATACAATTTAACATAAAAACGAAAGCTACACATCTCCATAATACTAACAAACATTTATATAAAGAAAATCCACCGAATTAAATGTAGAGAACTTATCAACATAAAAACTCACGCTCAAATCTGGCACGCAGGCAGCAACACAAAATAAACACCAAATAAATACAATCTATGATAAACACATGCGCGAACATAATTAAAAAAAATACAACTCTCTCATCGATGAAAACATACATATAACTACCTATTCTAGTTCTAGGAACTTGTTACAATCAATATCAACTCAAAACTTTACTCAGTTCTACATATTTTCCGCTCTTTATTACAGAGCTTCCCTGATTCATACCCGTCTCTCCTCAGTCACAGACTTTATTGAGAGAGCGCAGGCGCAATCCGTCCCTTAATTCTGACGTCACACTGTGACGGAGCACGTCCGTCTCTGATTGCGGGCAGTGCGACGTCTTACTGACGTCGCACTGCCCGGGGTTAACGCTTTCACTCATTCGCTCGTTAACCCCGGTTCATTCATGTATTAAGTAACGTTGCAATTAATGCCTTTTTCTTTATCCTCCTCCCTGCCGTTGTAACGCGACCAAGGGTGCACACTTGGAAGTGTTTACTTATCGTTTTAACCATACACGCAAACATACAGAACACACAGAGACTCTCTTACCTTTTTCTCCTCCTCTCTTTCCGTGTGGGGGCAGCGTGGTCAAACCGGGCCATAACTTCCAGGTGCGTTAAATGTATTGTGTTCGCGCGGTTGCGCTCATCACATGACTAGAGAGATTATTTACCTTTCTATGTACATTTTCCTTGTGTCTTATTGTGTTTGTAATATTTATTATGTGTATAGAGTTGATACACTGTGGATAGGTTGATGTCAGAGGGCAATCAGTGTCTTCTTTCTTTATTTTGTAATTTCAAATTACTAAAGCCCAGTGGGAGGGGCAATGGGGATAAAGAGGGACAAGACCAGACCTTGAGGAGTTGACAGCCAGTTACACAGAAGGTAACATGGCTGATGTGGGTCCTGCTGAGACCATTTAAAGGTACTCTAAGTTATATTTTTGAGTTTGGAATTTCTTTAGCTATTTTTGTTTATTGTATATATCTTTGGAGGTATTGGACTACACACTGTAAATATTGTCACATTTTGGATTTTTGGACTTTTTGTTGCACTTTGGAACTGGCACAATAAACACCCTGGACACACAATTCCTGACTACGCCTGTATATTTAAAGAACTCCGTAACAGATGGTGCCAGAAGTGGGATGGCTAGTCGGAAAAAGAGTGTACGCCTTCCAAAGCGCACGGGCCTGAGGTCACAACGTCTGGCAAAGGCGGAAGAGGAACCAGCTACAGAGAAGGCATGGGAGACGGCCTCGGAAGAGGAGGAGGGGAAGACGCAGAAGCAGTGTTTCAGCCTGGAGGAGAAATGCTGGCCCTGATGAGGGAATTTCTTGCAGGTCAGCAGAGAAGGGAGGAGGTCCTGTTGGGGGAACTACAGGGACTGAGGGCTTCCCTTCCAGGAACAGAGCAACAGTGGTCTCAACCTCCATCCAGCGCACCACCTGCACCACATGTATCTGACGCCAAGCACAGAGGCAGGCAGCAGCCCCAGAATAGGTCTGCCAACCCCTGGAGGCCAAAGGACTGTGTTCCACGAGAGACATATGTAGGATGTCCTTCAACAGTACCCAGACCAGAATGGAACATTACAGTGAGCCCAAAATTCCGCAGTTCCAAATTGGGGAAGACATTGAGAACTACTTACTGCGCTTTGAGCGGATAGCAAAAACCTGGCGGTGGCCAGAGAGCGAGTGGGCCTGTCGTGCCCCTGCTAAGGGCAAAGCGCTAGAGGCCTACAGCTATGGATGAGGAGAGAGCCCATCGTTATATGGACTTGAAGGCAGCTCTGTTGGCAAAATTTGATATCTCTGAAACCTACCGCCAACAGTTCCGGTTTTCATCAGTTCCATCAGGCGAAAACCCTCACGGAGACCTACCACCGCCTCAAGGGTCTCTATCGTCGCTGGGTGAGGCCAGAGGAGCACACCAAGGAAGAAATCGGCGAGGCTATCATCTTGGAGCAGCTCCTGCGGTGTTTCCTGCTGAGGTGAGGACCTGGGTCAAGGAACATGAACCCGCTGATGGTCACACGGCAGCCAAGCTTGCTCTCCAGTACCTCAACGCTGCAAAGGAGGACCTGCTGTCCGGCCTGCCATCACCTCTTATCGAGTACCAGCCCAACTTCTTCCGTCCACGACCTGCCATGCGAGAGGCAAGCCGCGAACAACCAGGGGGCACCACCAACACCGTCCCTAACCAACGAGGACCGGGTAAGGATCTGATTTGTTTTGCCAGCAGCCAGGGCACAAGGCCTCAGTCTGTCCTGTTGAAAAACTAAAATTAATGGTGCGTGTTATCCTTCGAGCAGAGTCGGGTGTTTATGACCGACATGAGTGCAGCGATTTAAAACAATTTATGTCAATGGACAAAGGTTACAGCATTGTTGGACACAGGTAGTTTTGTTTCACTGGTTAAGCAAAGCATTGTGCCAGTAGGCAGTGTGGACTATAGTAAACCTGTGGACATTTTGTGTGTACATGGGGATAAGCATCCCTACCCCACAGTAGAGGTCACTGTAAACATTGCGGAACAACCCTACCTATTGACTGTTGGAGTGGTAGAGAAGTGTGAATGTTTCCTGTCCTGTCACACAGGCAAAGGCGGTCAACCTCTCCCAGACTTGGATGGTAGTCTGTGTGAGGGGGGCACCAAAGGCCCAAGAAAGTCTCGCCGTCAACGGAGATTTGAGAAACAGTTGTGGTCTGATAATCCAGAAAAGATAACTTATTTGTTAACCAAAATGTGGAATGTGCCTGAAAATATTTCTGTGTTACAATACAAAGATGAAACTCTAAAACCTCTGTTTGCTAAAGTGGGAACTGAAACCAAAAGTTGTGTGGGAAAGAGATGTTTGTTGTTGACAATGGGGTATTGTACAGTGTTGATAATGAGGCCAAACGGCTTGTGTACCTGTAAACTGTAGAACCCTTGTAATGCAACTAGCACACACACCTTGGGCTGGGCACCTTGGTCGGCATAAAACATTTTTACGCATTAGCTCACGGTTTTATTGGCCTTCAATGTATGGGGATGTCCAAAATTATTGCGCCACATGTCCCACATGCCAGAAAACATACACTCCACGCAAGTCTGAACGTGCTTTCTTGCAGCCTCTCTGTGATCTCCACTCCCTTCCAGAGAATAGCCATGGACATTGTTGGGCCCCTGGTGAAAAGCAGCGGTGGTCACCAGTACATCTTAGTCATCTGTGACTACGCCACCAGGTTTCCAGAGGCCTTCCCGCTAAGGACCATCACTGCGCCAGCTGTCCTGCGAGCCCTGGTCCAATTGTTCTCCCGGGTAGGAATACCTGATGAGATCCTGACTGACCAGGGCACCAACTTTACATCCAGACTGATGCACCTCTTCCAGCAACAACTTGGCATCACCTCCATCAAAACCACTCCGTACCATCCACAAACTGATGGACTAGTGGAGAGGTTTAATCAGACACTGAAACGGATGTTACGGAAGTTTGTGGATGATACTGGCAAGGACTGGGACCGTTGGCTGCCATTTGTGCTATTCGCCTATCGAGAGGTCCACAGGCGTCAACAGGATTTTCCTTTGAACTATTGTATGCGGCTGGGACGTTCAGGGCCCATTAGATCTACTCCGCAAAGAATGGGAGGGTAAGCCCACAGTACAAAATGACAGGAGCATTGTCCGGTTTGTCCTCGAGATGAGGAGAGACTGGCAAACTATTTGGAGGAGGCTGAGGAGAACTTACGGGAAGCTCAGAAGTCCCAAAAGACCTGGTACGATCGCCAAGCCCGGGCCGTCAGCTGCAGCCAGGCCAGAAAGTGTTGCTGCTCCTGCCGTCCTCCACCCACAAACTGTTGGCCAAGTGGCAGGGCCCTTACACTGTGACCCGCAAAAATGGGACCAGTCACCTACGAGTGCTGCACCCAGATAGGAAGAAGCCTAAACAGGCGTATCACCTTAACTTGTTAAAGGAGTGGAAGGAACGCTCAATCCAGGCCCCGCGAAAGTCCTCTTTATTCAGAAAATTGAACCGGAGGAGGAAGGGAGGAGCTGGAGAGCGGACTGGAGGACCTGACCACACCGGCTTCCCAATCCTGGGCCATCTCACCCCAAAGCAAGCCACACAGCTACTGCAGACCTTCAAGAAGGTATCCTCACTTTTCAGTGCAAGTCCTGGCAAGACTACAGTGGTGGAGCATGTCATCCGCTTGAAGGATGTCAGGCCAAGCCGCCAGAGGCCTTA
This sequence comes from Perccottus glenii, assembly GCA_024416835.2. Classification (NCBI taxonomy): domain Eukaryota; kingdom Metazoa; phylum Chordata; class Actinopteri; order Gobiiformes; family Odontobutidae; genus Perccottus; species Perccottus glenii. The sequence goes on from JALDQB020000102.1 coordinate 153,906, forward strand.
CCGAGTTCCACAGCAGCTGGTGGGAAAGCTCCAGGACGAAATCATGGAGATGTTGCGGCTCGGAGTCATTGAACCGTCCCCACTCTGAGTGGTGTAGCCCTGTTGTCATTGTTTTAAAAAAAGATGGATCACTGCGAATTTGCATTGACTTCAGAAAGCTGAACTCCATGTCCGAATTTGGCGCATATCCGATGCCAAGGATCGATGATCTGTTGGAGAGAATTGAAATACATTACCACCTTGGACCTCTGTAAAGGATACTGGCAAGTGCCCCTTGAGGAATCGTCACGGCCCTACACAGCATTCCAGACACCAGCTGGACTGTATCAGTTTACCGTGATGCCATTTGGACTACACGGAGCCCCTGCCACGTTCCAGCGCCTGATGGACAGAGTACTCCAAGGCTGTGAGCATTGCAGTGCGGCTTACCTTGATGATGTGGTTATATTCAGCGAGACCTGGGAGGACCACGTTCAGCACCTCTCCCTGGTCCTGAAGAAGATCCAGCAGGCTGGTCTCACGCTGAACCCGTCAAAGTGTGAGTGGGCCCGGCAGGAGACCCGCTACCTCGGCTACCAGATGGGTCGTGGGGAGGTGAGGCCTCAAGTCGACAAAGTGGAGGCTGTCCTGAAGTCCCCGCAGCCACGCACCAAGAAAGAGGTGCGGTCCTTTCTCGAGTTGGCTGGATGGTACCGACGGTTCGTGCCACAGTTTGCCACCATTGCCGCACCTTACTGCGCTTACAGCCAAAGACCAGCGAAACCAGTCACATGGACAGAGAACTGTGAAAGGCTTTCACCACTCTCAAAGCCCACCTGTGCTCATCTCCGGTGCTGAAGAGTCCAGACTTCACCAAGCGGTTCCTGGTTCAGGTTGATGCTTCCATGGTTGGCCTCGAGCAGTCCTGGCCCAGGAGAACCAGGTGAAGAGCGTCCAATACTCTACCTGAGTCGCAAACTCCAGCCACGAGAGACAAGGTATTCTGCTGTTGAAAAAGAGGGCCTCGCCATCAAATGGGCATTGGAGAGCTTGCGGTACTACCTGCTGGGGCGGAGTTTGATCTTGAAAGCGGATCATCGTGCCCTGACATGGATTAACACCATGAAGGATCACAACAGCAGCTTAACCCGATGGTACCTGGCCCTTCAGCCATTCAGATTCACCATCCGACACCGTGCAGGCAAGATGAATGTGGTGGCCGATTACCTATCCAGGTTGCCCCACAGTGTCAACCTCCCAGAGAGGGTGATGTGACGGAGCACGTCCGTCTCTGATTGCGGGCAGTGCGACGTCTTACACATACACACGCTTTCACTCATTCGCTCGTTAACCCCGGTTCATTCATGTATTAAGTAACGTTGCAATTAACGCCTTTTTCTTTATCCTCCTCCTGCCGTTGTAACGCGACCAGGGTGCACACTTGGAAGTGTTTACTTATCGTTTTAACCATACACGCAAAACATACAGAACACACAGAGACTCTCTTACCTTTTTCTCCTCCTCTCTTTCCGTGTGGGGCAGCGTGGTCAAACCGGCCATAACTTCCAGGTGCGTTAAATGTATTGTGTTCGCTGCAGTTGCGCTCATCACATGACTAGAGAGATTATTTACCTTTCTATGTACATTTTCCTTGTGTCTTATTGTGTTTGTAATATTTATTATGTGTATAGAGTTGATACACTGTGGATAGGTTGATGTCAGAGGGCAATCAGTGTCTTCTTTCTTTATTTTGTATTTTCAAATTACTAAAGCCCAGTGGGAGGGCAATGGGGGATAAAGAGGACAAGACCAGACCTTGAGGGAGTTGACAGCCAGTTACACAGAAGGTAACATGGCTGATGTGGGTCCTGCTGAGACCATTTAAAGGTACTCTAAGTTATATTTTTGAGTTTGGAATTTCTTTAGCTATTTTTGTTTATTGTATATATCTTTGGAGGTATTGGACTACACACTGTAAATATTGTCACATTTTGGATTTTTGGACTTTTGTTGCACTTTGGAACTGGCACAATAAACACCCTGGACACACAATTCCTGACTACGCCTGTATATTTAAAGAACTCCGTAACACACACAATAACCACATTCAACTTATCAATTTTAAAACAACCATTAATAATTTTCCCATGTTTATATAACCAGTATTCACAACATACATCCATAACAATATAAAAATAAAATGAAACTTATTTCTTGTTAAAACACTTAAATGTTTACTGGAAAAACCAACAGCAAAACTCCCAACACTACACTCGGACATGGTAGTTGCCCACGGTGGTTCCTCAGCCTGGCCCCGACTCCAGCCCTCGATCCCCGCTTCCTTCTCTAGCCCCGGGCCTTAGCTAGCAACAGGTACTCTGGTGATGACGTGGAGCACTCAAAAACTGGAGGGAAAAACTCTGCATACCTGGCCCAGGTAACACAAAGTCTTTCATCTGCTCATTAATTCGGAATAAGGTGTGTCGATCATATTTTAAAGTAGCTGAGACACAGCTAATAGTTGTAAGGGCTGACAAAGCAACAAACAGCACTAGAAAACCCAAAATTACATTTGATAACAGAGAGGGAGCAGAGGCAATGCCGAACACAGGCGCCAACATCTTGCTTTTATTGCCAGGGTCCTTCAGAGTTTATTCTCAGCTGCATTAGTCATATAAATGTATTTATTATTCCTTCTTCCTTCTACTGCAGGTCAAAGGTCACAGGAAATGAACCAAGCACAAGCACTGAAATGAGCCAGTAGCCTCCTGTCACCTGTGGAGTCAGTGTGAAGCCCCGCCCACTGCAGCCCCTCCCACCTGGCCTGCAGCCAACACAGGTGCGTCTCTGAGTCACTCCAGGAAGAAACACACAAACAAGTCTTTTCCTTCAGTCGCACACTTTTCTCTGGGACACTTTGGACACTTTGGATCCACTCAGGTTTGACCAGTTTGATTCTTTTCAACAGCACTCTGCTCTGGCTTTAGTCCTGGCTTAAGTTCTGACTTTAGTTCTGATTTTAGACCTGCTTTAGTTCTGACTTTAGTCCACATTTAGTTCAGGCCTGAGTTAGTCCTGGGTTTCTTCCTGGTTCTAGGCCTTGTTCAAAACTGCTTTAGTCCTGCTTTAATCAGGTTTGGACTGGATTGAATCTATGTTTCATAAAGGTTTAATAAATATTGGTGCAGGTTAATTTCTGGTTGAGTCCTGAATAAGTCTTAGTTTTAATCTCAGTTTAGTCCCTGAGGATTCAGAGCTGCTTTAGTTTAGTGTGTTGAGCTGCAGTGACTGGTCTGTGGCTGTAGGGGGCAGTGTAGGACAGAGGAAAGGATTAATGAGTGTCCTTTACAGTTTGTTCACTTTGTGTCATTTTGTTTGTAGGGCTCTGGACTGAGCATGGATCAGAGTGAGCACAGAGAGGACGGAGCCCTCCTCTAAAACCACTGACCCCAAAGCTCAGAGGTGAGATGAGGATCTCTAACGGTCCACCACTGTTCTCCAGGTCAGAGGTCAGCACTAAAACCACTGCACCATCTTTATCCACAGACCTGCTCCTGGGCCCAGCTGTGTCTCCTTTAAAAGTGATCGCTCCAAGGATCCACTGATTTGGTTTAAAACAGAAGGTGGTCCACAGTAAGTCATCGTCAGAACTATTTGTAGAATAATTCAAATAACAGCTCTGTGACCTCCACATCCTTAGAATCAGGCAAACACATTAAAATGTTCACTGTCAGTGAAAAAAACAAAAGAAAACTGCTGACACTGAGTGTTTGTGTTTGTCTAAATTCAAATAAAAACACTTTACAGCTCAAATCTTCTACAGATGAATTACTCTTGGGGATTTCTAAAGTTAAACTGAGTTGAATCTCTTCAGAGTTTTGTCCTGGTGGCCTTTAGTTTGTTGGAAAGAGAAGAGCAACACTCAGAACACAAGCAGCTCCAGAGACCCCTCCGTGTCTGGATCTAAAAGCCACACACAGTCTCACAGTTCTTCAGAACTCAAGCATCTCCCGAGGCACACAGTGTAATGACAGCTTTTTAATCCCTTCACTCATTTTCTGATTCTAGTCCAATACATTATGTGTCATCTTGTTCTTCAGACTGAGGGCTACAGTCAGAAACAAGCATGAGTTTAATAAGACAGACACATTTATCATATTTAATATCAAATCTAGTGCCTACATGAATAAAACATGTGTTCTGCTTGAGTCAGAATGAAGCCAGGCTTTTTGAGCCATTTCCAGCAAAAGCCTGAGACTTTGTGAGGAAAGACTGAGTGAGAGAGCAGAGGAGCAGAGGGAGAGAGGATCTGTGACATCAGAGGAAACTTATTACTGGCTTCAACAAAACTATACATAACATCCATCTTAATAACTCACTGTTTACCATTTAGTGTTCTTTTGTGATGTAGGCTTTAAAAACGTACCAGTCCAGTATAAGGCTGGACTATGTCTAAATGAAATAAATAATAGACAGTGTGAGCAGTGAGCAAGAGTGTTTTATTCTATCTGGAGTTGGACATTTAATATACCTCTTTATTTTCTTTAGCTCAGCACTAAAACCACTGCACCATCTTTATCCACAGACCTGCTCCTGGGCCCAGCCAAGTCTCCTTTAAAAGTGATCGCTCCATGAGACGACCGATTGATTTTAAAACAGAAGGTTGTTCACAGTAAGTCATTGTCAGAACACTTTAGAAGAACAACTATGGGGGGGGTCTCATTTCCACTAGAACTGATCTGAACATAGGTCCTGCCCCAGGTATAAACACAATCTGATCTGTATTTGTCAAACATTAAATAATTTCTGATAATTGATGGGCTGTAATTGCTGTAAACAGTTTGTGGTCCAAGTTTAATTAGGAGACTGGTCGATATGAACCATTCTCTTCCTTTGGTTTCACGAAACAACAGAATCATTACAAACTGGAGACTCAAGAAGTCTTCAAAAAATGTCCTTGAATAGGTCTTTGAAAGCTCGGAATGAATTAAATGAGTTTAACCAAAGTCACAAAGAGCTACTCTTGAGCTGCACAAGAAGAACACAACACAGACATGATTTAATCTGTTAATGACTCGGGTTAAATAAACACTTCACAAAAAGAGACTTTGTCTTTTAATTTAATATTACCAGAAAAATAACACTGGGAAAATGAATTAACATTGGCTTGACCACAAACCTGTCAAATACATGAGATATTTAGGATTTTTATCTCATTTATTCATTTAGCTTTAGACACTTTTATCCAAAAACTTACATTCACCAGTGTTACAGCTGGAACACAACTGGAGACACGGTGGGTTAGAATTGAACCACCAACTTCCGCTCTACCACTGAGCCACTGCACGTTTACTCTTCATTTGTGATAAAAGTTCTCTGATTCTCTAAATGTTTGGTCTAAGCCTGAGTTTAAACCTGCTCTGGACCAGACTCAGCTGATTTTCAATTTTCATTTTTTAGTTTTCAGTTTTCAGAGACTGAATCTGACTCAGGATCAGCCTGTTTTAACATAAATGACAGAAGAATGAGCCAGACTTATCCAAGTAAGGCAGGGTTCACGCAATTTTCAATCAATTTGGTGTCTTATAATAATAATAATAATTAAAGCCACAGCGGCGATAAAGGCCCTCACCTCCTTGAGACCGTGGGGACACATGCACTCGGTAATGTCAAATAACCGGGCCTGTGCTACTGCTGGGGCCTGCACCACCTTGTAATTTAGAGTTAAAGGCCTCCACAATCCCTGGTTTTCCTGGGAGCTGTCTGAACTTTTGAAAATAATAGATTATGCTTGGGCTAAGGTGAGAAAACAAAGTACTGTTTTTTAAAAGAGAGGTGTATTCTAAGGCGGTTCACATTTTCAATTCAAATGACCGCCTTCCCGTGTGTGATAGGGTTTGGTCCCCATTGGCTTTTTGTTCATAAGCCCATACTGAATGTGTGTACCAAGTACAATTACAAATTAATTTTGGGACCTATAAAAGAAAGACTTTTACGCATGTTTACTGGGTCAAATTGAGGATCATTTTAAAAAATATAAAAATAAATAACTCAAGCAAAAACAATAGGCCCTCCCGGTCATCACCGGCTCTGGCCTAATAATAATGATTTTGAGATTATCTTTTAACTTTGTTCAATGAACCAGAATAAAAAAGACCGGAGTCTTCTGAACCTGGCTCCAGCTGCGAGTCCTTCAGGAGCGACCGGTCAACAGGACGACATCTGACCTTTTAAAACAACAAAGAAAGATTACAAAAATAGTATAAAATAATAGAGAGCATTAATAATCCAGACCTTACAGAGTCTATCAATAGTACAGACTTTACAACAGAGAGTCAGGAGTGTGTCACTGAAACACAGAAATAATCAGTCTTTGTTGTGTCCTCATCCACAGAGTGAAGCAGCAGGGATCAGAGGTCATCAGTGATCAACATCAGACACAGCTGGACTCCATATTTATGGTCTGTCATTCACCAAAGTTTGGAAATGTATAAATGAATGAGAACTTGTTTTACACAGATCTGAACACTGACTGCATTTGTGTTGTTTATAATGTATCTGCTCAGCTTCTGGAGGAGAACATCTGCACTTTTGTCAAGAAGGAGCTGAAGAAGCTCCACAAGGTTCTGAGCACAGATTACCCAGAATGCTTAGAGCATCTGAAGGATGAGGATGAAGAGCAGAGGAGCAGCAGTGAGGCTTTTCTGAAGATCACACTAAACTTCCTGAAGAGGATGAAGCAGAAGGAGCTGGCTGAGCGTCTGTGGAGCAGTAAGACCATTTAACACATTTAACAAGAGGCTCACAGTCATTTTATATTCTCTGAGACTCATGGCTTAATCTGTTGTCTTCATTCAGGAAGTTACTCTGGAGTTTGTCTGAGTAAACTGAAGTCTAACCTGCAGCAGAAGTTTCAGTGTGTGTTTGAGGGCATCACTAAAGCAGGAAACCCCACCCTTCTGAACCAGATCTACACAGAGCTCTACATCACAGAGGAGGGGCTTCAGAGGTCAACCAGGAACATGAGGTCAGACAGATCGAAACAGCCTCCAGGAAACCAGGCAGACCAGAGACAGCCATCACATGTGAAGACATCTTTAAAGGCCCAGCTGACACAGATGGACCAATCCGAACAGTGCTGACGAAAGGAGTGGCTGGCATCGGGAAAACAGTGCTCACTCAGAAGTTCAGTCTGGACTGAAGGCAAAGCCAACCAGGACATACAGCTGCTGTTCCGTTCACTTTCAGAGCACTCAATGTGCTGAAAGAGAGACAGTTCAGTTTGGTGCAACTTGTTCAACACTTCTTTAGTGAAACCAAAGAAGCAGGACTCTGCATCTTTGAAGACCTCCAGGTGGTCTTCATCTTTGACGGTCTGGACGAGTGCAGACTTCCTCTGGACTTCACCAAAACCAAGGCCCTGACTGACGCCACAGAGTCCAGCTCAGTGGATGTGCTGCTGGTAAACCTCATCAGGGGGACCCTGCTTCCCTCCGCTCGCCTCTGGATAACCACACGACCCGCGGCGGCCAAGCAGATCCCAGCTGAGTGTGTCGCCGTGGTTACAGAGGTCCGAGGGTTCACCGACCCACAGAAGGAGCAGTACTTCAGGAAGAGGTGCAGAGACAAGGCCGACACAATCATCTCCCACATCAGGACGTCCCGAAGCCTCCACATCATGTGCCACATACCAGTCTTCTGCTGGATCACTGCCACAGTCCTGGAGCATGTGTTGAAAACCAGAGAGAGAGAAGAGCTGCCCAAGACCCTAACTCAGATGTACATCCACTTCCTGGTGGTTCAGGCCAAAGTCAAGAACGTCAAGTATAAAGAAGGATCTGAGACAGACCCACACTGGAGTCCAGAGACCAGGAAGATGGTGGAGTCTCTGGGAAAACTGTCCTTTGAGCAGCTGCAGAAAGGAAACCTGATCTTCTACGAGTCAGACCTGACCAGTGTGGCTTTGACACCACAGCAGCCTCAGTGTACTCTGGAGTGTTCACACAGGTCTTTAGAGAGGAGCCAGGTCTGTACCAGAACAAGGTCTACTGCTTTCCATCTGAGTGTCCAGGAGTTTCTGGCTGCTCTTCATGTCCATCAGACCTTCATCAACATTGGGTTCAACCTGCTTTCAGACAAATCCAAGAGTGCTACAAATGTAACACTTCTTCACCAAACAGCTGTGGACCAGGCCTTACAGAGTCCAAATGGACACCTGGACTTGTTCCTCCGCTTCCTTCTGGGTTTTTCACTGCCGACCAATGAGAGTCTTCTACAGGGTCTTCTGACACAGACAGGAAGTAGTTCACAGACCAATCAGGAAACAGCTGAGTACATCAAGAAGAAGATGAGTAAGGATGTGTCTGCAGAGAGAAGCATTAACCTGTTCCACTGTCTGAATGAACTGAATGACTGTTCTCTGGTGGAGCAGATCCAACAGGACCTGAGTTCAGGACATCTGTCTGAAGCTGGACTGTCTCCTGCTCAGTGGTCAGCTCTGGCCTTTATCTTACTGTCATCAGAAGAAGCTCTGGATGTGTTTGAGCTGAAGAAATACTCTGCTTCAGAGGAGGCTCTCCTGAGGCTGGTACCAGTGGTCAAAGTCTCCAACAAAGCTCTGTGAGTAATCACCATTTTACTGAGTTACATTTGAATACACATCTACACTTCAAAAAATATTTTCTCTCCAGACTGAGCAAATATTTATGAAAAAATAGTGTATTTATTAATTCCAGATCATACTGTAAGCACTGATGAGCACATGTGTAACAATATAGTATTGACAAAACTCTGAGTTTAGTTCATTGTCTGATCAAAGACAAATCTGTTACGCAGGTTAGTCTGAGGGCTGTTACTGAATCCTGCTGGAGTTTAGTAGTTTGTATAATAATCAACGACAGTCTGAGGCAGTCTGATGAGTTTCTTCTAAAAAAATGTAATTTCAGTCGGCCTCCTTTTTTTCCTTTCCTTCCTCTTCCTTTTTTTTTTTGATGAGTATTAAAAACACTGTTTGGTCTGGAACACGTGTATTTATCATATAAGGTTTCTTTTCCATCATTCTCATCAAATAGTGCCTTGAGTTTTGCCATTAGTCCGGTCAGAAAGGCCAGGTCCATTTGGCATGTACTTCATGCACCTTGTTCCTTGTTCAACAGAAATGCCTTCAGCAGAAACATCTTTAGCAGGTCAACAGTGCAACATTAAAGCCCTTTTGCCCAAATTAAATTCCCAGCTTTTCCAGCTAAGGCGTGTTGAAGACACTGCATTAACTCAAAGCCTGGACAAACTTGGCTCAAACAGCACTAACTACAGTTTTTGATTGGCACGAAATTTTTATTTAGTATTTATTATATTTTATACAAATCCTCAACATCAGTGGTGAGATGGAGTTAGGCAGTGAAGATTTAGGATAGAAAGATTGTTGATTTTTATCTGAAGACAAATACCTGCAAAGAAACATTTTAACATTTAATTGATGTAAAATATTTAGTTTGCTTTGGTGTTTTTAAATGAATGCCACACTTGTTTCCTTTTCAGACTGAGCAGCTGTAACCTGTCAGAGAGAAGCTGTGAAGCTCTGTCCTCAGTCCTCAGCTCCCAGTCCTCTAGTCTGAGAGACCTGGATCTCAGTAACAATTACTTGAAGGACTCAGGGCTGAAGATGTTGTCTGTTGGACTGAAGAGTCCTCACTGTAAACTGGAACAACTCAGGTTTGGTTGGATTTTATTTGTCTTCAACTCTTTTCCTCTCAAATGTGTGATTTATAAATACAAACACATTGTATTGAAAATATATCAAAGCAATGTGTCACAAAGCAGTGTAACTTTGTGCCAGTCTCAAGTCTGGATAAATGGACGGTGCTGTGTGAGGCATGGGCATAAATTTATCTTTATTTAGAAAAATACTTTTATTTATTTGATTCGACTGTGCATGTTGATTAACATTCATGAGACTCAGGAATTATTGTTAACAGGCTAGATTGTAGCCTTAAATAATTTCTTTCCATTGTCCCACACTCTCACACATTTTCACAACATTGTCACTGTAGACAAGGACTATCTTGCCCAAGAGGCACAAACTTTTTGGTCATAGGACGACCGCTCTATGACTGTTTTAATGAGCCTAAAGGTCATTCAAAAGTCAATATAAAAAAATTAAATGTCTGATGTTATTAACATACCCTGTCCCTGTCTTCTTCTCCAGACTGAGCAGCTGTAACCTGTCAGAGATAAGCTGTGAAGCTCTGTCCTCAGTCCTCAGCTCCCAGTCCTCTAGTCTGAGAGACCTGGATCTCAGTAACAACGACTTGAAGGACTCAGGGCTGAAGATGTTGTCTGTTGGACTGAAGAGTCCTCACTGTAAACTGGAACAACTCAGGTTTGGATGGATTTTATTAAATGTGTGCTTTATTAATACAAACACATGGCACTAAAAATATAGCAACAATTTGTCACAAAACAGTGTAACTTTGTGCCAGTCTCAAGCCTGGATAAATAGATGGTGCTGTGTCAGTCATGGAAATAAATTTATCTTGTTCAAAATAGCAATAAATAAATGCATATATTTGATTAAGACAGTGCATGTTGATGAACATTCAAGAGACTCAGCCACATGAATGTAAACATGCTGGATTGTAGCCTTAGGATAATTTATATCTGTTGTCCCACATTCTCACACATTCATACAACAGAGCCTTGTCACTGTAGACAAGGAGGGTTAAGTGTCATTATACATCATTTAAATGTCTGATGTTATTAACATACCCTGTCCATGTCTTCTTCTTCAGACTGAGCCGCTGTAACCTGTCAGAGAGAATCTGTGAAGCTCTGTCCTCAGTCCTCAGCTCCCAGTCCTCTAGTCTGAGAGAACTGGATCTCAGTAACAATGACTTGAAGGACTCAGGGCTGAAGATGTTGTCTGTTGGACTGAAGAGTCCTCACTGTAAACTGGAACAACTCAGGTCAGGAGTCTAAAACCTTACTGTAATGTTACTCACTATTAGTTTGTCAGAAAAGCATCCTAATGGATAAGTGCTCTTTGGAAAAGGCATGCTTAAAACATTAATAAAAATCTTTGTCTGCTCTGTTAGAGTTTTACAAAGAGACCAAGGCTTTTGGTAATATTTAAACTTTTACTTTTTAACAAGAGCCTGATTTCAGTCTTTGTATTTATTTAATTAACTAATCAAATATTAAACACAATGTGTTAAACCAAATGTGCTGGAGTTTGACCTGTAATGTTTAGACCTGTTACTGATGATCTGTATAATGTTGTGTGTTTGCAGACTCTCAGGTTGTCTGATCTCAGAGGAAGGCTGTACTTCTCTGGCCTCAGCTCTGAGGTCCAACCCCTCCCATCTGAGAGAGCTGGATCTGAGCTACAACCATCCAGGAGACACAGGAGTAAAGCTCCTGTCTGCTCTACAGGAGGACCCCCTCTGCAGACTGGACACTCTCAGGTATGGACCATATGTTGGTGAAAGAAATAGATATGAACAGCCAGGCTGTTGTGGGTTGGTTGGGCTCCGTGCTCCTCTTGTCACTGCCTTTAACATCTGGCATGTACATGCACTCTGAAATTCTGCTCATTTTAAGAATAACAAGCTGCGAGTACAGAAACCTGTCTAGAAATTAAAAGCCGTTTGGTGTGACCTCTTTTTCAGAATCAGAATCAGAATCAGAATCAGAAAGAGTTTTATTGCCAAGTATGCTTGCGCATACAAGGAATTTGTTTTAGTGACATAAGCTACCAGTACACAGAGACACCAACACACAGACAACAAATAAGTGTAGAAACAGACAACAAATAAGTGTATAAACAATTTAAACAATTGTGCTATAAATGATAATTGAATAGGATTGAATAAGATGCAGGGATGTACTAGGATGGAGGGGTAACAAATGAATATAAGGATATTGCACTTTTTTTTTGCATAAGCATAAGTGGGGAACATTTAACTGTTCGTGAGGTAGATTGCCTTGGGGAAGAAACTGTTTTTGTGCCTTGCTGTTCTGGTATTTGCGGCTCTGAGGCGCCGGCCAGATGGCTTAAGTTCAAAAATGGGGTGACTTGGGTGTGAGGGATCCAGAGTGATTTTATGAGCCCTTTTCCTCACTCTGGTTATATACAGTTCTTGAAGGGTGGGCAGGGGAGCACCAATAATCCTTTCAGCAGTCCGAACAGTTCTCTGTAGTCTTCTGATGTCTGATTTTGTTGCTGAGCCAAACCAGACAGTTATAGAAGTACACAGTACAGACTCAATGACGGCTGAGTAGAACTGTTTCAGCAGCTCCTGTGGCA